>QLOJ01010781.1:0-13365 GCA_003313625.1 Tricholoma saponaceum
CATAAAGCAAGAGTTTAAGAAAGACGAGCAGAAACTGAGATTGGATTTCAAACCTTTGTTGTGAGTTCCCAGTGCATCACTAAGAATAGCATGTTCATTCATGTGAGCACCCCAGCACTCTCCAGAAAGGATCGCGCTTGATCATCCAACTGCGCGAGAAGTCATTCTTTTGGGCGGCCAACGCCAAGTTAACGGAGACCTCGCTCTCATTTGAAGATGCCCAGCGTATCCTAGGCTCTGCTGGTGTACATCGTGGGTGTATTCAGACAGTGCCTCCCATTCATCGACATGATGCTTACTTCGCCATGAACAGATCATATATTAAGTGATAACCCGAAGATTATGATCGATTTTGCTCCCGTGAGTCACATTTGAAGGGTAACATCTCTGCTGATAATTCCTTGTATCAGGACATCAATTCACTTCCGGAGATGCTGAGCGCTGGGGTGGAGATTGTTGGCAATCGCAAGGGTATCCTCGACGATCTGGAAGAATCGAGGACGTTTCTCAGGACCTTACTAGATTTTGTGACTGCCACTAGTGAGGTAAGAAGATGGTATTTATAACTCGAGACCCGAACTTCTCAATATCAGGTTTCGAAAAGCTTAACCCTGGTGCGAAGACGGTGCTTGCTTTCGTTAACACGATTTATAGGGTGCGTTAATTAATGTGGATATTGTATCGCTAAATTCACGTCGTTACAGCATCTCGAGAATCAAGAACTGTGGAATCAAGTGGTCCTGGATCTTGCAGAAAATATGGTACATATGCTTGGCTATATCGCTGACGTGCAGCAATTCGCGAGGCTTGTTCAACTAAAGACGGCAATCGAGGACGTAATACCACTGCTGGAGGATACGACGAACTTCATTATCAAGTATACATCACGTAGCGAAACAGGTATATTCAATATTTGGTTGATATCCGACTTTGTCACGAAGCTCGCTTCACAGCAAATGCGATGCGAGCTATGTCTTCGTCTTCCGATCGGGACCAGATTGATAATCTGACGAGGCGGTTCGAGATTTTCAAACAGAAGTTCGACCGTGGTGTATCTGTCCAGTCGGCTGCAAATCTAGAGGCTATGCTTAATGCCATAGGTAAGCATTCTCTCCTAGCTGCAATTTACGGATGAGTGTCTAAACACATCTTATCTTCAGCATCGACCCACGACGACTCTCTTCTTGCTGAGCTGAAGCCAAAGGATTTTAATCGTGGCTCGCCAGCTGAACCATGTATGGACGGAACACGTCAAGATATCCTAACGACGATTGACGACTGGATAGAGGATCTACAGGCTCCGAATATCCTCTGGCTTAAGGGACATCCTGGCGTAGGAAAGTCTGCTGTCTCCGCGAGTGTGGTAGAACGGTTGCAGGCTTCACGCCGCCTAGGCTCGAGCTTCTTTTTCCAGCGAAACACTGCCGTCCTCACGACTACCGCCGCACTATGGCGTACGGTCGCCTTCGACCTCGCCCGCAAATATCCCGGTGTGAGGAAAGCCATAGTCGCAAAACTGAACGAAGATGCAGTTGGCCCGAATACCGCCAATGTCAACTTGTTATTTCGCCACTTCATTCTCGAGCCTCTGATGGCTAGCACCGACATTCCCCGTGGTAGACTCCCGGTCATTGTCATTGATGCACTGGATGAGTGTGGAGGTCTTGATGGACGTTACTCCAGTCATCGTACCAGTCTTCTGTCAACGTTAAAGAGCTGGTCTCGCCTGCCATCTGGATTCAAACTTGTCATCACTAGCCGAGAAGAAGATGACATTGCTGATGCCTTATCAACAATTGGGCACAAGCCAATTACTATTACATCCGGCCAAATGGTCAGTACCCAATCATCGGACGACGTCCGATCATTCCTCCAACAGCGATTTTTATCAATTGCGGCTCAGTACCGGCGATCTTTGCCTCCCGATTGGCCTGGGCGACAGATTGTCGAGGAGTTGGCCGGGAGAGCTGCTGGGCTGTTCATCTATGCCGAAACTGTACTTAGGTTTGTCGTACGAGGAGAACCGCAGCAGCAACTACAGCATATTCGGCAGGGAGATATGCGAAATGGCGACATGGCAGACCTTTACTCCCGAATTCTGGCCATCTCCTTCCCCGATCCAACCACGGAAGTTCTCTATGCGTTCCATTCTATAGTTGGTGCCATCATCCTAACAAAGATCCCTCTTACTCACTCGGCTCTTGCATGTCTCCTACGGATAGAAACGTCAATGGTGGACTTTGTATGTCAGGGCCTCCGATCAGTGTTGCACGCTGATGATGTTCCTCGATTCAATCATCAATCATCCGTCGATTTTTTCGTGGATCCATACAGGTGCCCTCCGCTTTTTCTCATTAAAGTGGAATCACAGAATCGGCAACTGGTGCAGGCATGCCTTCATGTCATGAAATCTGACCTCAAATTTAACATTTGCAACATACCTTCGTCACATTATCGGAATGAAGCAGTCCCTGACATATCGGAACGTGTCGAGAGATATATTTCCCCTCATCTCTCGTACTCGTGCCGTTTTTTCGCAGATCATCTCAAGGATATCACATATGAACAGGACATTGGTGAAGAAGTTAGCTGCTTTGTGAACGAACGGTTCCTCTATTGGCTGGAGGTCTTGAGCCTAACGAAACATGTGAACATTGCATCTCGGATGTTATCGTCGATGGCTTCATGGATAAATACGGGATTCTCGCCATTCAAGGAGACAGGAACACTTACGAAACTTTCCCAGACCCACAGTGAAGATGCTACAACGATACTCAAGGATGCGATTCGATTTGTGACTGCCTTCGCCAGCGTTATCTCCCACAGTGTTCCTCACATCTATTTGTCTGCCTTGCCATTTGCGCCGACAGAGTCTGCTGTATCGACCAGGTACTCACACCAATACCCGCACACACTATCCATTCAGATTGGTGCAGTACGTCACTGGCCAGCTATTCAGCATAGTTTAGCTGGGCACACAGCTGGAATCCGGTCCGTTGCGTTCTCACCGGACGGTAAGCGCATTGCCTCAGGGTCCGCGGACATGACAATCAGGGTGTGGGATGCAGACACGGGAGACTTCATGTCGGGACCATTTGAAGGGCACACCGATGGAATCATCACTGTTGTGTTCTCACCTGACAGCAAGTATATTGCCTCAGGTTCAGCGGACAATACAATCAGGATATGGGATGCGGAGACGGGGGACATCGTGTCGGGCCCATTCAAAGGGCATACCAAACTAGTCCAGTCTGTCGCGTTCTCGCCCGATGGTATACACATTGTCTCGGGCTCTGCGGACAAAACGATCAAGGTGTGGAATGTAGAGACGGGGGGCATCATATTGGGCTCGATCAAAGAGCACAGTCGTCAGGTCACCTCTGTCGCGTTCTCGCCCAATGGAAAACGCATTATCTCGGGCTCTGACAAAATGATCAAGGTGTGGGATGCAGAGACAGGGAGCGCCATATCAAGCTCGATCGAAGGGCACACCCGTGAGATCACCTCCGTCGCGTTTTCGCCAGATGGCAAACGCATCATCTCAGGTTCTTGGGACAAGACGATCAGAGTGTGGGATGCAGAGACGGGGAAGGTCATATTAGGCCCAATCGAAGGGCACACCCGTGAGGTTAGGTCTGTTGCGTTCTCGCCTGACGGCAAGCGCATGATTTCGGGGTCGTGGGACAAGACAATTAGGGTGTGGGATACCGAAACGGGGGTTATTGTGTCTGGCCCGTTTGAAGGACACACCAATGGGATCAGGTCTGTTATGTTCTCGCCCGATGGCAAGCGTATTGTCTCGGGATCTTGGGACAAGACAGTTAGGGTGTGGGACACAGAGATGGGGAACATCGTATCGAGCCCGTTCAATGGCCACACTGATTCTGTCACCTCCGTACAGTTCTCGCCTGATGGAAAGCGCATCGTTTCTGGGTCTTGGGACAATACAATCAAGGTGTGGAATGCAGAGACTGGGGACATTGTCTTGGGCCCTTTTGAAGGGCACACTGATGCTATCACCTGCATCCACTTGTCGGCTGATGGCATGTGGATTGTCTCAGGATCTGTGGACATGACAGTAAGGTTGTGGGAGGTAGAGACAGGGGATTCTATGTTAGGGCCATTCAAAGGACACAACAATTGGGTCACCTCGGTCGCGTTCTCACCTGACGGCAAGCGCATTGTCTCAGGGTCTGTGGACACGACAATCAGGGTGTGGAACAGAGAGACGGGGAGCACCATGTCAAAGCTGTTTAATGGTCACACCGGCGTGGTCAGATCCGTAATGTTCTCACCCGATGGAAAGCACATTGTCTCGGGTTCCAAAGACAAGACGATCAGGATATGGGATGCAGAGACAGGAGTGGTTGCGTTACTTCCTTTCGAAGGACACAGTGATGGGATTAGGTCCGTTGCATTCTCGCCCGATGGTAAGCGTATTGTCTCGGGTTCCTGGGACAAGACAATCATCGTGTGGGATGCAGAGACAGGGGCTTTACTGTCAGGCCCATTCAGAGGACACACAGATGGGGTCGGGTCGGTCATGTTCTCGCCTGACGGCAAGCACATTGTCTCAGGGTCTATGGATAAGACCGTCATGGTGTGGGATGCAGAGACGGGAGAGATCGTGACAAGCCTATTCGGAGGGCACACCGAAGTGGTCACCTCCGTTGCATTCTCTCCTGATGGTTTGCGCATCGTCTCGGGCTCATATGACAATGCAATTAGAGTGTGGGATGCGGAGAGGAACATTCCGCTAGGCATGTCTGAAGGGCCCACCGATCGAATCACCTCCGTCGCACTACTACCTGACAGCAAGCGCATCGTCTCAGAGGCTGAGAACAAGACAATCCAGATATCGAACTCTCGCAGCAAGACTTCAGGTACACCTACAGCTAACAAAAGAAAAACTCTAGGCATTTTCACGGACAGCTCACAGATAGACGACAATGGCTGGATTGTTGGGGAGCATGGCGAATTGATATTCTGGGTCCCGCCTCTGCACAGAGCAAATCTCTTTCGTCCAAGTAACATATGTATCATCGGTGCAAACGTAACTCAAGTTGACTTGAGTCATTTTGTACATGGTCCATCATGGACTCAGTGCCATATGTAAAATATGTCAATTTCACTATCTTCGCTTGGTGAAGCCCTTTCTCGGTGATAATAAATACTTATGTACTACATGGGTAGTGGGAACCAGCTGCAGAACTCAGTCACTTTGTCGTATAAGAATCCTATTGGAATATTTTCTATGGATAAAGATAAGGCTTTTCTGAGCCGGAAAGGAATGGATAATTCACGGTAGAATCTCGTTATCCTGTTCCAGTTCAAACGTATGCTTCCTTCATAAGAGTTGGCCTTCAAGCTTCACGCTTGATGGATACCTCGTCTGGTCCTTTTACTGATGAACCATCCGTTATTTGATCCCTCCTCACGGAGACTAAACCATTAAACCGCTGGGGTCTCTCAACCTGGATCGCTTCTTTGTTCTTGAAAACAAAGACCATCGACTTGTTTTCACGGTACAATCGGTCAATATCCTCCAGATGTCGGTTTGCTGTCTCAGGGTAGATGGCCCATATAAGCTGCGGGAAAAAAGTAGTGAGCCTCCGGGTGTTAATGGGTCCAAGGACAGCGTACTGGAACAAAGAGAGCGTTGAATACGACCCAAATCAAGTAAAAACGCCAGCCAATGTTGGCTATTCCAGTGGGAGTGATTTGCACAACAATATAATTTGATATCCTAGAGGTGAGCAAATGAATATCAATATTCTATGCGTATGACCTGGATTACACACCAGTTCGATCCCGTTCCCAACGCTGCACCATATGTACGCATCGACAAGCTATTAATTTCCGTTGGATACAACCAAGGAACTCCCTATCGCAATAAACTTTTGAACAGCAGGCAAATGTTAAAAGAATAACTTGCCTGCCAACAGACTCCAAAGAAGATGTAATAGATAAAGAAGAACGCGGTTGCGCCCGCCCCAAATCTCGAGCCATTGACGGGATCACTAGCCTGAGATAGGAGTGCGGCAATGAAGATGTAGCAAACACACTGTCCAGCTGCGCCCCACATCATCATCTTCCGACGTCCCACTCTCTCGATCAACAAAAGTCCCAAGAACGAGAAGACAAGGTAGGAGGCAGAATTGCATGCTGCCAGAAGACGAGAGAGGGTGTTTGATAGACCAACAGAGTTCTGCAGCACCAGTGGAAGACTGAAACGGACAGAGTCAAACGGCGAAGAAAGAAGAGAAAATAGGTAAAGCTCACTAATAGCTGGTGACATTGATGCCCACGAGTTGTTGCATCCACTGTGTGCCTGGTAGAAAGTAACATGCTCAGAATGCAGACTCCATGAGCCAATACGATACCTACCTGCACCAAGTAGTAATCGTTTTATCATTCCAGTGTCCCCCGTTTTCCCTCGGCAAATATCTTTCAAACTAGGGGCCGTTTCCCGTTCCAACCTAACGGCCTCCAAAATCTCTTCTTTTTGATCTATGATCACGCTGTCCTGGGCTGTAGCCGCGTTACCTTCAAGAGCCACAAGCACATTTACACCCGCTTCTTCATAACCATGTGCGAGGAGCCAACGTGGACTCTCTGGTAGCCAAGGTATCGTCGAAAACAGGATAATAGAAAAGACCAATTGAAATGCGATAGGAAACCGCCAGACAACATTTCCATGAAGAAAGCTAAAGCCGTAAGTCATCCAATTGCTTAATGAAAATCCAGCGATATTCATACTACGGGGGTTGGTCAGGTATAATCTCAGCCCAAGGCGGAAAAAAAATAACATCATCTCGAAAATCACCAATTTCCCTCTCCAAGAAGGCTTTGAGGTTTCGCTTTGCCACACGGGAGCCGTCGCTGTATTCACACTACGGGAAAAGTCAATATATGTAGAAGCTTAACATGATAAAACAAGCTTGCCCATTTCCGAGGCCTGGTCAATACCATTGCCCAATGTTTAGTTGATGGAAGTCCAAATTGAAATGTGGGTACCTGTAACCAACCGAGCTACAATCATTTGTGCTCGTGAATACGAACAAGATTGAAGGATTGCTCCAATCGACATAACCGTCACTCCAATCAAGAAAGTTTTCTTTCGACCAAGTTTTTCACCTGCAATGCATTCGTCCACAAATCAATTCTGCTAGACTGTTAAAAGACGGACCAATAATTAATGCGCTCATCGCGCCGAAGAAACTCAAGATGGCGAAAAAGTGGAAAAATGAGGATGTCATTCATACAGGAAGTTCAAAACCACTTACCAACCGATATCATACAAAGACACAATAGTCCCTTGAATATTTGCATTCGGATTGCCCATGGTGTCCAGGAAATCTCGTGTGATAATGATCCCACCGAACACACCCTGATCATATCCTATAGAAAGAATCATATTAGAAGTTGATCCAACACGGTATCGATGAATATCATCTCACCGAATAAAGTCATCGCTGTCGTGCATGCAACAGTTATCCAGATATTAAGTTGCGTGCCGGTCATGCCAAAGTAAGGTGCCTTTCCATTCGACGCATTGTCCTCACTTTTAAATTTCGCGTCAGTCATGAATCGTACGGTGAATGAGGTGGAACCGGGGTAAGACGCAATCGTCACCTCAAATAATTGTCAGCACCGTCGTCATATAAAGTCGTACCCTCGACTCATTAGGGTGCTTCCACTCTAATACCGAATGGTTGGAGCCTTGCGTGATCAGAAGCTGAGAAATAATGATGCTCCAGCAGGCGTTTTCGACTTCCAAATCCGAGAAGGTAATATGAATTGTTGTGAGAGCAAAATTGTTGACTTTGCAGCGTCCATATTACCTTAAAGTGATGGCCGTGTACGTACTTATGTGATTCTTGAACCAGGGAGTCCAATAATCAGGATTCAAGGTGCCAACCACTGACTAGGAGGAGGGTAGTGGTCCGTTATGCCGCGGACCGATGAGTCGCGCTCCACGACAGTCATAATATTACCACTGCCAGTAGCCCCAGAGCCACATGGTGCTTGAGTCCGATATGTTCCGAAGTAAGAGCTCGAGATAGAAGGATCTAGTGACGAAACTTTTACTATTTGCGTCGTCTAGTACCCAGTGGAAGATATCGGACCCGCTAACTCCATGCAACGGTGTTGAGCACACACTTCGTGTATGAGAACAAATTAGGCTCAAGCACGATGGGTAATAGATAAGTACAGTCAAGTACAGTCCATGATATCAACTTGCACGATCATGATTTGAAAACGACTTGGATATGTTATGGATCACGTGCCAATTAAAAATCGTTGAAATGCAGCGCCAAAATTTGAAGCATTGCGTAACCAGTAGAAGTTGCTCGCTAGTACTAGTCATTACTTACTAAAGCATCGTACATGGAGACCCCAAACGAGCGTACCGTTAAATAAGAACCAGCAAAATAAGTGAAGAACAGTTGATTAATAACAAAAAAAGTGATGAAGATCGAAGAGCACAGCGGCGTAAAGACATTAACCGAGATGCCCGGAAGTATGCTGTATAAGGAGCGTAGGAGAAAGAGATAAAAAAAAAGAAAGGCCATAATTCGTTTCATAACTTGAGTTCCGTTAATACCCTTCTAGCCAACATCTGGTACTGCCAACCGTCTCCACTGGCCCGTCGGAATTGAATGCCATGTAAGGGCAACATTGGCACCTAAAAGCACACACACACGTTAGCAAGATATGTCATCCGAAAGACGAGCACGCATACCTTGACAATATTAATCTCAAACCGTACACTTAGCGTGTTATTCCCCATGCTCTCAAAGACGTCCCTATGGACCTGGCTAGTCGGGAGTGGGCTCGGACTTCGAGCAGAAGGTAACGGCGAAGGCGCTCTGCCTCCAAAATCGCGGGGTATCGGGGGTAGGACTTTAGCTTTTATTGTTGCTGCTGCAACGGGCGATAGTGGGGTCACATCGACATCCAACGGCTGCGCCACGACACCATTGACTTGGGGCTCCTGCGGCGCAACAGCTTGTTGGTTGGACGTCACATTGAAGAAGGACGATGAGCCACTCGGGGTTGCGCTAAGCGTCGTTCCGCCGGACGGACGCCCTGGGTGTTCCGCACCCTTGCCTTTGTCACCCGGCGGTTCTCGGTCTTTCCCCTTGTCACGCTTCATGCCAAACGAGAGCTTCGACGCTTTCTTGACGATGGAGGGTCGGTGGTGGGTGGGGGAGACGCGGCCCGCGCTGGTACCCGTACTAGTATCCGCGGATCCAGGTGTATGGGGATGCTGGCGTACGGCAGGACTCTCGATTGAGGAAAGGTCAATGGATGGCAGGTGGATGCACTCAAAGCCGGTCCTGGTCTCTCTGTACTGGACCTGCATCCGATCAAGCACGCGTCGGATATCAGTCTTGATAACAGGTGGGGACTTGGTGGACGTGGTTGCCACGCTGAATAATGCATATCAGCCTGCGCAGATGATCAATATAATCAGAATTCCCTGACCTGAAGAGACCCTTTAAGAAAACAGGCTTGAAATCCTTCTCATGCCCATGTCTCTCGTCCTCCTCCTTAAATCCCTCGTCGCCACTGCCTGTCTGATCACCGTTTGTTCCGTCATTTCGCTGCTCGCCTGCTGCCTCCTCTTCCCGTTTCTCAGACATGTCATTCGCTTCATCCGTCCGGGAGAATAGGCGATCAGCCAGTGGTCTGCCTGTGCCGCTGTAGCCCGTAGAGGGCCTCCTATGCCGCCCCATAGTACCACCGCCAGCTGTTGGCAAAAACGCAGCACCCGTGCTACTCCTCCGTTCATGTCTCGCTGATCGACCTTGTGGGTCTAAAACGGTGGCTGCCCGCCGGTGTGTGCTCCCAAGCGGCTGGCTTAAGCTGTGCACCATGGATTTCGCGCCTGTCCTGTGCTCTTCCTTCTCCTTCTCCTCCTTCTCCTCCTTCTCCTCTTTCTCCTGGACCACCGCCTCCTCCACATTCGATGACCTCGGCAATCCAGTCATCTCACTTGGAATGTTACCCCTCTTCCCCGTTCCTTGAGCATGGTGCCGCCGCGATTCTTCTCCCCTCCCAACCAGCATGCTTCCAAACTTCCTCACAAGGGTCGCGCCAGCCGACAATGGCCCATGCTCCTTCTCCATGTGGGACGATTCTACATCCTTCTCATGCTCCTTGTCTTTGACTGCTTGCTCAGCATGCTTCTGCTGCTTCTCCGCAAACGCCGAAAGCTCCGGGCCAGCCGTCTTTGGTGGTTCCACCACCTGCACCCCATGTTCGTCCGCTTGATGCCCATGACCGTGTCCAAACATACCACCCCAGCCCTTCCCGAACGAGGTCGTCGGCCGCTGGCTCATACTATGACTCCTGCGGTGTGTACTAGCTGGCGGGGCACGCGGTAGCTCACGCTTCGCACCACTGATAGTCTTACTCTCCATCTGTTGCTGTTGGTTTGCATGAGCAGCGGAGGGAGACGGCGGGGGCAAGCCGGTATCGCGCGCACGGGGTTGTGGGTGAGCCTGGAACGCTGGGGAAGTGGGCGAAGGCGCAACGGCGGTGTCGTATTGCATTCCCGAGTAGTGGGACGTCTCCGGGGCAGGAAGACGGGGAAGTGCCATGCCGTAGTCGACCTTGTTCGATGGCGAGGGTTCTTTATTTGGCGGTGCGGGAACAGAAGGTTGCTTGGGGAAGGTATCGTCCCCGTTCATACTAGTATTAGCGAGGGCGGCCGTAGTGCGCGATTCCTGGATTGATAACTGGGAGTTGGCGAACTGCCCGGGACCGTACACTCGCTCTCTCTCCAGTTTCTCTCGCGAGAGGTAATACATGGAGATCAGGGGGTGGAAACCATTCGTCGGGTCTGATGGCTCGCGAGTGGGATCGGAAAGGGTGGGATGAGAAGCTGCGTTAGGAGAATTTGAGTGTGATGGGCTGATGGGGGAGCCAGGTGAAGATGAGGTTGGAGAGAATAGTTTCCGTCGGTAGAAATCGAACCCAGAAAAGCGTCTCGATTTCTTGGACGGCGTTGAAGAATCATTCTTGCTTGCGTTGTTGCTGTCGAAGGATACAGCGAGGCTGGAGTTGGAAAAATCCCCCCAGCGACCGTTAGTGCTAGAGCTCCCATGTCCCTGCCCATTTATGTTGCCGCCGATACTCCGTTTCCGCTCCCAGTGTTGAACTGCGCGTATGTATCCATCGGACGTCAGGATGGCGGTGAGCCTCCGTTCAATATCGTCCTCTGTCCCAAATTCAAAACCTTGCATGCCTCGAATGACTTGTCGGTCGAGCTCGTCGGCACGGAGGGGTTCCCTGTGGAGCATGTGGACGTCGGGAGGGCCACTGAACCCACGACTTATCCATGGATGGTTCATCACTTCGGATAGCGGGGCACGATTTGCGGGATTTGTTACGAGCATGCGAGACAGAAGGTGTTTACATTCTGGAGTCATTCGTTAGAAAAGAATAACACGGAGATGTAGAAATAACATACCTGCACTTAGCCATACTGGATACTCAACAAGCCCCCGCTTAATCTTCGCATGAAGCGCTGGCATGCTCTGATCATCGAATGGAACCTTGCCGCATACCAAAACATAAAGCACAACACCAAAACTCCAAACATCAACCTCAGGCCCAGTGTACACCTTTGCGTTAAGTAATTCAGGAGCAGCAAAATATAAAGAGCCACAGAAGGTCGCTAGATGAGCAACAGGGTCATACAGATTTGACAGGCCAAAGTCGATTATTTTAATGTTGCCCGTTTGCGATATGAGGATATTTTCAATCTTGAGATCTGGGATAGAACGGAGGTGAGTGAGGCTATACATGATATCGAACATCTGTCACTAACCGCGATGGACAACATTGTTTTGATGGCAATAATCAAGTGCGCTCCCGATCTGCCTCGCGAACTTCCGTGCGACGCGCTCCCGTAGACGCCCATGGCTGATAATGTAATCCAGCATCTGGCCACCGTTGACATACTCGAAAACCATATAGTAGTGATGTTGGTGGATGATCATCTCTCGCATGCCGCAGATATATGGGTGGTGCAGGAGCATTGAGAGGGCAGCTTCGCGGAGCGTGCGGATCTCCTTGGAGGCGTCCTTGGTCGCTTGCTTCGCTGCAGCAGATTCCGTAGTGCCATTGGTCAGTGAAGCAGAGTTTGGTTGAACTCGTGGCAGGATCTTGACGGCAAGCTAGTCGGATTCATTAGCAATGAGAATGGTCGTAATGAAAAAAGAACCACGTACCTTTTCGCCAGTGATATTATGAGTGGCTAATTTAACTTTCCCCATACTTCCCGCACCGAGAGTCTTACTAAGGGTGTAATCGCCCAAAATCCTATTTGAACGACTAGGCTTAGTGCCAGACGAGCCTTCCCTGTGCTGTCTCCGTTGGTGGGTTGAGTCGTTTGTGGTGGACATTCTGGAGCGATCTTTTATATCTGAAGAGGTAGTGGTAGCGGAGCCTGTGACTAGGGCAGGAACAGCGTAAGGCTGCGGCGGCATAGACACAGGCCTTGGTTTGCTGGAGAGTAATGTCCCTCTTGGGGCAGGAGATGTGAAGGTATTTGATGGGTGTGGCTGCGTAGTGGAAGCCATTTGCGTCGCTTGCAGATCAAACTCGTGCCCTCCGATCACTCCACCGTGCAATGGTGTAAGTTGGCCAGCTTCAGCGTCCTCTGGGACTTGATTCAGTTGGGGCACCACTGATGAACCATACGTTGCCATCTATCGTGCCGCTGAACAACCCGCTGATTCACCAATTACTTTGCGTCTGATGTGTCAATCAATACGTCCGTGCGCGGGGCCCAAAGGCTGTACGGTGTCCAAATCAGCCAATGAGCACTATGGAGGTGGTTGAGGGCGAAGAAAACCTTTGGTTCAACGATCTTTTTTGTCGATGGTCGCGGTAACGGAAGACGAGCGGTGAGTGTGGGACTTCTCTGCGGCCCTTATGTGTATATTTATAATTGGATCATGTACAACTTCCGTCTTTCGAACTAGCCAATTCTAGTCGCCATCGGCAGCGATGTCCTGTCAAATCCAACGATTCTCTCGAAGCTCAGGCGCTCAAGTTACGAAAAGTTCACAAAAACTTGAATATCGCATTTCTACTTGCTAAAAAATATCATCCCAGCGGGCGGAAAACCCCACCGAAGCAATGCGCTGCACGTTTTACAACTCGACGCACTGAAAAAAACACCTAGATCGGTGTTTGAGAGGTGACTCAAGCCAAGCGTAATAAGAGCGGCCGCACACTTACACAGCACCGTGGCCACCAGCATCAGGTGATAATATTTAATGGGAACTTGGGAACTTGAAACACCTGCCAAACGTTTGTGATTGAGTTCTGTTAAATATACTACTA
>QLOJ01010782.1:4418-20556 GCA_003313625.1 Tricholoma saponaceum
GCATCCGACGTGGATGGGCCCACGTCTGTTGTGGATACGTAAGACGTTAAGTGCGGCTGTCATGGCTGTGCGGGTGTTTGATATACTTTTATATGCAGTTCTCCAAGACCAACCAACCAAATAGGTACCTCCATGTCATGGGAGGTGTAGTCGGTATCCGACCATCAAGTACCTAAGAATATTTGTAACGCACTATTCCTACCCGGTTCCAGGATCAATGACCATAAATTAAATTAAAATGTTATGAGGAACATGTAGAAAAGAAACTGTTGACGTACTAATTACCCTCTGGTAGGTGTGACTTTCACCGCATCTTCTGGGGAATCAAACAAGTCAAGATATGGTGTGAATTGCTGCCACTTCACACTTTTGGAACTGTGATCGTGGGTAATGAGGTTTCCAAATCCAACTTCTATCAAATATTATAATTCACTGTCACGTAGATATTCTGTCAGAAATATTTGGAAAGATCCTTTCTTATTGTAGGAAGGAAGGGATCCAAGAGCATAGGAAAAGCATGAAAGAATGGTTCACAATCTGATGAAGAGATGTTTCAAGTCGAAGAGCAGCCAATACACCTTGTATACAAGGTAATTCCAACACACTTTGTAATCGCAGTATATTTCAATCAGATAAAAACACAGGGGACATGAAATTGTAAAAGTTGTGTAGTTACTTCAAAAGAACAGGGTAGCAATTCCAGCGGGAGAAGGGAAATCATGGTAGAATAGTTGTGGAGCCTTTAGCTCGTGAAGATGACTGATATAGGTTTGATTTTTTATTTTCAACCACTTTGACCTCCACCCGCATGCTGTGCATCTGATTCTTGCAGAGTCCCTCTCCTTCAATTCGCCCAAAATATGTCCCGGTCGTTCCTTACCTTGACAACTAGTTGTATCACAGCGCTGAAAGTAGAAACCTAAAGGCCGGTGTGCTCGATGCATACCGATCTCCCTTGCGATACGACCATTTTTCCCCTGAAAGACGGCGATGACGGTGTTTGTTCTGACGGTGTTGGGAAATGCAACTATAGTATCCCGCACCATGTCCCAGACATTTTCGATGCCATTAAGAGAGACTTTTTCCACAAGCCCATTGACGAAAGGCTGCACATCATGAGGCATTGTTTCATGCCCACCAAACCCAATAAGCAGGTCGAGAAAATTACTACAAATCTTGTCAGCTTCCCTAATGCATTGACTTAATTAAAAAGTACTTACTAATCAAAGAGTTGGGTGATATAGTTCCAGTGATCTGGCACCCTGACCGAGGACCCACACGAGACCATAACCATGATCCTCCAGCCTCCCCTGACCTTTGGTGTAATATCGGCCCATGGTTTCGCTCCAGAGCGAGTGTGTAGAACTTCGTTGTAAGATCGGGCGTCCGCTGATGCCTTCTGCATCTCTTGCAGTACTGCCTCCCCCACATAGCTCCGCACAAGGTCGGGAAGGGTTAATGTAGTCGATGTGCCCGTCATACCACCAGTAGCCTGCAGCTCCCCACTGAACGTATCTGAGTGCGTATCTAAAACAATAACCATATTTGCCGGCTGGCCGTCTTCCATAGACTTCTTGATGAAGGCTAGATGCGTATCCTTCTGTTTTTCCACTGTACCCTCCCCCCCTTTCTTCATATCCACAGTCGTAAGATGTAGCTGGGTCATTGAAATTATTAGCGAGACGATAGAGGGAAAAGGAAGTCAAACTTTTTCTTTTTCCAACATATAATTACTCTGCGCTGTGAGAGTCACCAACCTCAGCACCAACGAATCCAGGTTTTTCAGTTGAATGCACAAAAGGAAAAGAGGCCAGGCGAGCTTGGGTGTCCGGCGAAGACCGCTCCCAGCCAAATAGTAAGGTATGACGTTAGTCGCCGCCTCCTTGTTTGTTGTGATGCAGACGTGACATTCGAATTTTGATATGTCATCATACAAAGTCTGATAACCAATACACCCCGCAGAGCCTCTATGTGTAGCGATACAGATTACTGCACCGCAATGTATACAGATTGCATGGTTAGAGCCACAATGATCAGAACAAAAGAAACAATAATGGGCTCCAAATTTCTTGACGGCATCGAAGTAGTTACCGGTCGGGGCTATGGGGGTTCCTATGGGGGTTAGTGGAGTGGTTCCTGGGTTGGTGGGCGGACTGGTAGATTCTCGGGGGTTACGTGGTGAGGTTACCACTGATGACAAAGGGGGTAATAACGCCCTTCCTGGCAATGAAAATGTGAGCTGTTTGTTTCCTCCATAGTGCGCCACCTACCTGTACTCGTAGTGCCTCCGCGTGCTCCACCGGCGATGATCGCGTAGCGAAGCTCAGCTTTAGCTGTGGAGGGAAGTTCATAAGTTTTACCAACCAAAAGAGGATTAGATGGCTTACCCAGCTTTTTGGGTGCCATACTAGCGAGAGTTGTGGAAGAGCAAAAGGAAGATGAATTCGCCACGTGGGCACAGCCTTGTTGGTTTGTGCATATTATGGCGATCCCAACTGTCAGTCACAATCTTATCGTACAAGTTTCAACGCGTCACGCACGTGCCCATCAATCAGTCCACTGAAAGTCGTTTTGTTCATCTCTGGATGTTACTTATCTGCTACGCATTAGGTCAATAAATGTCATGCCTAACGTGCTCGCAGTCAATTGCTTATTTTCCGGTGATGGTACCAGCAACATCTTCACAATCGAGATCACAATCGAGATTGCGGATAACAAGACTGTCAGCAGTCTCAAGGAAGCCATCAAGGACGAGAACGAACATCTATTCCAACATGTGGACGCCAAAACTTTCGTTCTCTGGAAGGTCTCTTTTCCCATTGAAGACAGTCTAAAAGATAATGTCAGGAACTTTGTCGGCGAAAACCCGTTATTGCCTTTACATAAGTTGTCGAAAGTGTTCTCTAATGTGGACCAGACGGACCTGCATATCATGGTGGGACAACCGTCTGGTGCGTGTAAATGACATTTCCTTGCTGTATTATGGCATTTATGACACCTCCCTCTCCCTCTCGATCCCCCTCAGCGGCGGAACAGGACTATCTCTCACCCGCTCCCACGCAGGTGGCGGCGGCGGCGTAAACCTCCTTCTCCCCGGTGGTCCACCATCCCACCTCCCAGCAGAAGTCGGACAGGACCACCCCCACTACCCCCACTATACGGCGCATCCCTCTCCCTCTCTCCCCTAAGAGGGGTCAATGCCCGCACTCACACCATCTCTCATCTTATAGGATCCGGAGAAAACGTGGCCAGCGAAGTTCCTTCAGCTACTTCGCAATTCTATCGATATCCTCTTGTGTGACTTCGCCCATCACTGCTCCGCAGGAGCGCAGGGGAATACGCTATAACCTTCCCATATCACCGTGGGCGCCAAGCCCGTACTTCCCTCTACGTTGCATATGTGTGAAGTCGTGAGGGTGTATATGCCAAGAGACTGCATACCACAGTAGGCTATCCTTTTCTGTCATCACGTCGACATCGACATCGACATTACTGGGACCTATGGTCCGAGACAGTGCCTCGTCACTTCGATTTCTGGGAGTGAGGACGTCATTGTTTGCTGTAACCGACAAAATCTGTCGGTGAAGATGGATTATTAACGTCCTAGGGAGTAATAATTTGATAACATCGGTACGTTTTCTCCACCCTTCAATCTATCACTACCAAACGTAAGTAAAGTTTGCATTAGAATTTTTTTGTTTTTCATGACTACATGGTAAAAAAATTGATTGAGGACAAATGCATGCACCAATGGCCCAAGTAGAACATGTAAAAACCTGTCCACCTAATCTGCTGATGAGTGACTTGACCTTAAACGAAATTTACCTTGCACTTGCTACCGTGGGATAAAAGCGACCCACCACTGGCTATGTCACATGATCGCATGCAATGTTCTGGCGATTTCTAGAGCCCACCATTGCTCGCTGCATCTCCAACAGTATTTTCACTACCTTCTATTGTCTGGTTTTAACTGGGTTCCCAGATAACCGACTTTTAGAAACTCCCCAGCTATCCTTATCCCGATTCAGCATGTTCAGGCATCAAGATCACAAATCTTTTTTCACGTTGCCGTGGTTGGATGGCAAGTTTATATCTAACGACGGTGTTTTAGAGTCTCTCTCGGAAATCACGGTAGGCTTTGCTTCTGTGATCTATTTTGATCTGACAGATGAATGTTCAGCCATTATGCGACAAAATTCTAACTATGGAAAACAAGATGGAGGCAGAGGAGCCTGTGCTCTACAAGCTACTCCGAGACATCAGCGATGCTTCGGAGATCAAACAAATGAATGGCAGTTCCTCACAAAAGGTACGCGCCATTGCGCTACTTTTAAATTGATGTAGCAGCGCGGTTGAAAAAACACCAAAAAAGGCAAAAACACACATCACTGCCTCGGAAACCGATGCAAAAGCTGAACGTCCAGGTAAGACATATGACCAAAATCACAAATCGCAAGCTGATTTATCTGTAGCATTTTGATCAAATGGGGAATTACTCGAATGTCGTGGCAAACGCTGCTTCCTTGATTACCTCTGCACAGCCTCACCCAGACAATAGAAAGGATGAGACCACGCATCGTCTCCTCCGATCTATCCATCATCGCTAGAAAAATATAAGTCTGTCTCGCATCACCACAAATATTTTAATTGCATACACCTTCAATACCTGATAGAGGTGGGTAGCATGATCTCTATTGATGTTTCCCATTGTTCTGACATTATCTTAACAAAGGGGAATCTCGGCCTACCAAAGACATTGGAAGCGATGAGTAAAATGCGAGTTCAGCCCACTCCTGCTCGATGACTTTCTCACCATTTGGCAGATCGGTGGAAGAATTGAAGAATCTTGTGCCGAATATGCAAGCGCTTCGGTTTCCTTTGCATGTAGCCCTGTCGATATCGCCTATTGTATTGCTCTTGGATGCGTCCCTGCAGAAGATAGAACATGCAAGATCAACGCTTATAGCGGTGAGTCACATCGAACTATATTTCCATTTCACACCGAGCATTTGCACTAGATATGGCAGAGCATGGGAGATGAATGCCCGGAAGACTTACAGGGTATTGAACGCGAGCTTTGGTGTGCCATCTTTGATCTCTCAAGATCCGACATAGATCCCACTGAGTGTTTGAAGACTGTGTTCAACACATTGAGTCCCTGCTTTCGATTCCAGGGGGGATCTCTCTACTGGAAATGGAGTTGACTACTCGGGTGGTTATATCTGCTGGCCGAGGCGACTCCTTCAGTCAAGGAAGCAGTCATATACGCCCCAACCTGCAGATGACCATTTCGCATGCATCCTGGTGGTCCTTCATCTATTGTTTCCATGCCGAATTGATGAGTTCAACTCAAGGAACAAGACGTTGAGGGTATTACAAATGTGGAAGGATATCAAGAGTTCTAAAATTTGGGGACGGTTTTATCAAGCAGCAAGGGATCAAGATTATGATGGGTTACTAGAGATTTCCGACGTTTTTTGTCATGTTTAACTTTTTTTTTTGAGCTCAAAATACATTGATGTCACCCAAGGCCTCTGATCGCTGCACGAGAGTTTCATCTGGATCAATAGAAACTATCCACATTGAGCTGAATGAGAAAGTCGGAAGGCGCACACCCTTGGTATTAAAAAAGTGACCTTCGGAAGCTTCAGATAGTGAGGTTTTAAGTTATTGAGACGTTGGATTGACTGCGTAATCAATTCTTTCAGTCGAGTGAACATTGGCATCAATTGGAATGTGCAGATGTATTACGCCTCAATCGTCTTCGCCAAATCACCACCTGCAACACCTGGGCAATTGAACGGACCTGGCACATCAAATTAATGGCCATGAGGTTTACGTTGTTGGTCAGTACATGTAGCGAGGAAGCCGAGTAGTCATCTTCTCATACCCAAGGTAAAATCATGAACGAATGAACGCCTGTCCACCCCAGATCCCCTTCGTCCCAACCTCTAAACTGACTCTCGTAACCTCGGTGACTTCTGATTATATAGGGTTTTTGAATGGGGGTTCCAGGTTAAGGGGCTAGCCAAAAGGCTAGGAAAGGGTACAAAAAGGTACAAAAGACATAGATAGATAGTCAAGACCAAAAAGGGATGTAGGCAAGAGAAGGCTAGTATTGAGTTATAAAAACAGTATTGGATACTGATGAACGTAAGTGAAGTGAAGTTAAATTAGTTGAACTACCCAGAGATAGACTATTAGATGGAATGCCATTGCTGATGTTGACATAACTCGGGGGTTGAAGTATTAATGAAACAGCATGAGGGAGACCCACGAGTCATGTTGACCTGAGCTGCGGGATGAAGGATCATCGATGCAGCATGGGTCATGAGCTGGCATTGTCTATTCAACCCTACCCCAACCCTGGACATCGAGGACTCCCAATAACCCCAAGTTGGCAGTTAGGGAAGGATAAAAAAAATACCTGAGGCTTGAGACACCATAAATAGAATCTGATCAAATGAGTAATAAAAACACCACGATTCACCTGTAAGTCGTGGATTGCATGAATTCAAGTCTCTTTTCCCCCACAAAATGAGCTGGAATACTTGTTTAACCGATTTGTGACCCTCCCACTAAATCTTATTGTTTCCAACATACCCTTGAAGATCTAGCTCAAGCCCGACCAGGCCAGGGCCAAGCCAAAGCCAACTACTTTGGCCTGGCCTGAAATTCTGTCAGGCCCTCACATCACTATTAAAAATAAAAAGAAGCAGATATGAAAAATGCAGAATGGTTTGGATATCTGTAGAGTGTAGACATGTATAACCAAAAAAATGAGATAGAAAATTCTAGGAAGAAACAAACCTCATTTGAAGAAGAGGAACATCATCCAGATATGCGAGCATGTTTTTATTCCATCTCGACGACATTTGACCTGCACATCAATATCTAAGTCAAGAAGAAAAAGAATGTTCAATGTCTACACCGTGTACTAGGCGGATCCAAGCATGTAAAAGCAGGTACAATAATTAAATCAAAATACATGTCCCCATACTCGAAAGACTGTTACCAAGAAACTACGCATAATTATTCTGTCATTGGTGAAAATCCAAATGGAAGGCAGCTTTCCACGATATCAGCCAGAATTCAAGCCCACAGAGAAACGGACAAATACCAAATCAACCCTAACCAGCAGAGGTCATGAAGTAAGAATACCTAGTTCTTCCAGCTGTTCCCGCAACTTGTTTGCCTTTCTTTCGGCCTCGTCTGCTCGTTTCCTTTCCTCTGCAACCCTAAGCTCTGCTTCCAGTCGGCCAATCCTCTTCCCTTCCTCCATCCCTTCGTTGCGAAGCTATAGTTATGACATCAATATCACTCAGACAATGAAAAATGACATGTACCCTTCTATGATGGCCTTCTCTTTCCTCCCTCTTTTCTTTAAAAAGTGCTTGAGTTGCATTCATCTCCTTTGAGAAATCTCGCTGGATATCTTCGAGAGAATTGCTTCCAACCGAAAAAGGCCCATACATGCCACGAGTGCCCCAACCATTGTGTTCAATTACTATTGGCTGATATTCGGGTTGTTCCAAAAATCTCCAGATTGTATTGCAGTACCAATAGCATTGATATTGCAAGAGGTTATATAACGGTGCATATTTGTGGACAACTGATAGCAGGACTGCGAATTCGAGCAAAGAAGGTGGTTTTCCGAATGCAAGTGTTGCCATGTGTTTGTACGGCTTGAAAACCTCCATCGAAACATTCTCCGAATCCTGGGTGCCACGCACCAGGACTTGATCGTGTGCTTGAGCACGCGAAGATGACTTGGTTAAGCTATGTCCAGCATGGCTTCCCGAGGGTAATTGGTCCTTATTAAGTTCAGATCGGATATTGGGGGTGCGGTCAACCACAAGAATGGCTGTGAGGTCACTGTGGCGATGATGGACACGAATGACCAAAAATTCGTGCTTTTTACCATTGTTGCACTTGTAGTATTCAACACAACTAATGGTGCATGCATCCCTGTCATCATCTCCCAATGTTTTCATCATATTGGACCAAGTGTCGGCCTGCAATGACTGAAGGTGGTCGGGAAACAGAAATGGGAGGTGGGACACACTAGAATATGACATGAAAAATCGCAAGAAAGGGATGCTGTAGGCAAAAGAACGTAGCCGAGCGAGCGCAGACATGCTGCATCAACGTTCTTTACAACGTGTTTTACACATGGTTACATAATCCATTCCGATGAACTACTGTAAGATTACCATATATGGGTCCGGCTTAGAAACGTTTTGGGACATGACCAAATAATGATGACATGATCACGTCCCCATTTGGCTCTAGCATTTCGTCCAGTCGCCCAGACGAAATCAAGAAGAGATCCACCGCGCAATCAAAAGTACAGTCCACGTATCTGGGTACAGTAATTCATGCCTCTTTGGACCATAGGGTCAATGGACCAAACAGCTCTGATGACCACGGTTTTGGGCAAATTTCCTCGAATATGAAATATATAGCTAACAAAACATTGATAAGAAGAAATATGGTTCTGATTGTCAAGATAGTTATGGAATCGATGTGCAAAGCAGAAAGCAGCTGTGGGTTTGGTTACATGGATCATTAAGGTCATCTTGGATGGTTGAAGCTCTAACTTATCCATCACGAATTGTTGACACATGCATCTATGAACACAGCCTCTCCCCATCCATGCTTCTTTCAGTGACCAAGCGCAGGATAGGTTAAAGAGGTATTGGTCCTTAACATAACAATCGCATAACTGGAAAGTACATAAAGTCTCTGATACACAGAAAACCAAGAAATGTCCACCGAGAACTGTATTTTAATTTAATCGTCAACTTCATAATATTCACCGCCCTCGAAATAGCCTAGAGTGATACCGTTGACCTTGAGATAAGCACGACTACTATCTTCGGGGGGGTATACAGGTATGATTGTATGCCCTTCAACAACACATGGAACATCAGGTCCATCGTCTTCACTCAACTGGGCTGCATATGGGGGAGGGCTGTAACTGAAGGTGGAGGATGACAATGATGTGGTAGCCAAATTAAAAGCTTCTCCCACGCTAGCATATTGCTGAGAGTCAACATTTGTGGAAGTGACATCTGGATCGTGGACATCATGATCAGCTTTCCCGGGTTCTAAGTTCGCCACGGATGCTGTTGCCTGGAACATGTTGAGTAGTTCATTATGTTCTGCAGAGGGTGGAATTTGGGAAGCTTGAGGATGTGGTGATATATTGCCAGTGCGTAGTCCTATCGCGGGAGATTGACTGGGTAGAGAATCAGGGGTGTCGCCGCTCAATAATGTGCCCAGTCGTTGATCCTCCTCGGCAGAGAGTTGAGGCCATGGATATGCCTCCCACATCATTTCTTCCTCCGAGATGATTGCTGTAAGTTTGAAATTGTCAGTCATTTTGCAACTGGAATGTAAGGAGAACAACTTGCAAGCAAGGTCAGGGTTCTGAACTGGAGCCCACGAGACACCATGTTTAGCCCAAAGGTACGCTACATCGTTAACGAAGAGTTCCTGGAGAGCATTGATGGCAGGATGAAACTGTTCCCCGACAAGGGAATTGGAAATGCTGACACGAGCTACAAAAGCTAGAACAGGGGTCTGGGCATTGATGTTGCGTTGAAACTGAGCATCTGCCTGAAACGAGACGTGCAGAGAAAATCTCTGGAGGTGTTGGTAGCATCAAAAGTAAATAAAATTTGTCGATGAGTTTACCTCTCGTGGATCTCGTGCAAGGTCTAGGTACGCCAAGTCGTTTCTGGGCCCTTCAAAGCCTGAAGCCATGGCCACGTAAAATGAACTCGGTTCAAAGGGTAGGGTGGCAAAGAATTGGGGTGATCTTAGTTTGATGGGGTTGTAGCACTGAGGACCGCTTCCAGTGTCATCATGTCAGTCTCGCTTTCAAATATATTTATAGTATCTAGGCACATCAGCAGGGACAAACAAATCAACAAAAATATTCTATCCTCCATACCAGAGCCTTTGAGCCAGAAGACGGTGCTGACCAAGAAATCTAAATGAGTCCAAGCCAAGTTCACTTCAGCACAGAAGGGGATGCATCATGAGAAATTCTACAAGCAGGCAGTTGGTAAAATGAATAATCTTTGAATTCAGATATTTTGTGGACAGGTCAACGGTTGAGTCCAATATGTAAATTTTGTCATTATCCACCGAAAGCCAAAGGCTGCCAGGACAGGAAAGTGAGTTGGTGAAAATTAAACAAAAAAGAACCAGAAAATAGTTAACTACTAGTAATTGGGTTTTAGCCTCATCAATGTTTCAACCTTACATGTCATACCTTCATAGGTTTTAATATGATTTTTAAGATGAGAAAGTGTCATCGGGTTGTCGATCATTGAAGTGAATGGATTCACCCAACATTTCGCAACGACAATGTTACCTTGCCAGGCATGTTCTTCCCTGAATACAGGGCCCTAAATTTCACGGATACATTTGTTGATAGAAAATAACTCTCCATCCTGAGATAGACTAGAGAGCTTTTTGGTCACCCCGTACAGCGCCTTTACAAGCTTTGAATTTGAACATCAGTAAGCATAATCCCATGTATGTGATAAGTTACCTGGTATTCCATGCTCCAGCTCCTAGGTCTGTGGAAATCTGGGGTAGTATCAACAACAGCCATGCTCATAAGACATGCAGCACCCCACGTAATCCATGAAAACTTCTGGGAGAGGCATTCGGGGATGGTAATGTGGCAGGGTAGGTTGTCGTTGTCATCGAACTAGTACATTTGTCAACTAACGTATTGATCAGAGTTAAGGGGTTTGTACGAAAGAAGGAAGGACAACCTATGACATATTAAGGGTCAGCAGCATCTGTCATTATAAAGATGCCAACCAACCATCAGAATGGAACAGAACAGCGTTAAAAAGTGGTTATTCGTAAGTGATCCATTCAAGTTATACATAAACAAACCAAGTTCTTGCGACGTCAACAAATATATTAGGTCAGGTGTTCCACATATGCATGTGATAGTTCAGAACTGTCACGTGCATGTTAAAGAAAGATAGTTATTTACTTAATCACATGACTGGTGTGTGTTGTATATTGTCAAAACCAAACAAAGCTAAATGTGTGTAATTATATCGAGTTTAAAGCATGTTTACACAAGTCCAATGGCGAGCGGTTTTACTGTGTCGTCGCAACGACTTCAGCACCACGTGCAACCTCCCTTTTTCTCTCCTCAGCACCGCGTGCGACGAGAGATTCAAGCTGAACATTTTTTGCACCGCGTGCATATTGAGTCCCGCTTGGACTATGCACACGTCATGTGCTCTGACCCCTATTCCTGAGGAGGATGAGCTTCAGAGACATCGCGTCTCAGTCTCTGCCACTCTCCTCCTCCTCATAGTATCGGTCTCTAGTATATCGCACTCTGTCTTTTTTATATTATCTTTAAATCATCGTTATACTCATGTCAAGCAATGAACATTCAAGTTACTTCGGACAATCAACTGTTTCAGAAGCCAACGGAACACAAAGCCAGACCATCTTTACTAGATCATCTGGAAGACACGATGAATCCTCCGGGGAAAATTCAACCGACCATATCATGGTTCCACCAACAGCAAGAAGGGGACCCGAATCCAACGAAGATCTGTTCAGAGCCAGTCTCGTCTCAAAGATGGAAGCTCTCGTCCAGGACTTCAGAGAAGAGAAGACATCAAAGTTGGAAACCTTATATCAGATATTCAAAATCATACAAGAAACCGACGTTGATGAATCGGTTAGAAAAGCAACCCTCAATGAGTACACTCTTTACATCGACCTCATCGATTCACAGCAAAAGGAAGCAGAACAACGAGGATTCTGAGCGAGGGAAATACAAGATCGACGAGAGCATGAGAATGCCGATGTCGGTACACACCAAGAAGGAGAAGAACCCACAGATCGAAACACTCAAGAAGCAGAGCATTTCTTGCGAGGACTTCGTAAGGAATTACTCCATAAACGACAGCGACATGTTCGATCAGAAGGATCAAGCTCAGATGACGACTCAGACTCAGGAAGAGGAGAAGGAGAGTCCAACAAGAAGAAGCGAATCTACCAATCGCAACTGCCCTGGTACACCGCTGAACTCGAAGCTCAAGCAAGAGAAGTTGACGGAAATAGGAAGAAAACAAGAGAAATTCTCACAACACTCCAGAAAGACCTCACATTTGCTGAAAGAGAAATCCGTCGAGCCGCTTCAGCCCCTCAAGCATTCCCAGAATCAGAGTGGAAGCATATCTTCAGAGGAGAACCCATCAATCTCGACGTCGTCTTCAGCAATCTCCACCACATTGCCCCTCCTAAAGAGAATGTGGGCCGCGTCGGAGGAACAGAAATCTCTCTTGGAAAGACAGATCCTGCTCGAAAGGTCCAAACGAGTGGGGACTGGACCGCTGCATGGTACGCCTCCTCAAAAGCGACCACGTTTGTCTTCCCACACCGAGCCGAAGAGCTACACCAATGGGGAGACTACATGGCCTCCGAATTCTCAGCCAAACACCAAAATGCCCACTACAAACTCATCGCCTTCGACAAAGCCGTCAGGGCAACCGTTGGAGGAGCGCAATCAATCCTACTCACCGACAGAGAACAGTTCTCATATCTTTACTCCGCATACCTCCTGCCAGATGGAGTTCAAGGAGGATCCAGTGGACGATTCGCGACTAGTGACCGAAGGTCAAGGGAGCGTTCGTCTGAAATCTGTCGTCGTTTCAACAGCATTGGAGGATGTCGAAGCACCGCAAACACGTGTCGATACCGGCATGCTTGTTTCAGATGCAAGCAGCAGGGACACAACCAAGATAGCTGCACTCAGCAAAACTGAGATGGTTTATGGCATGTGGCCAAAATATCTCAGATACAATTTATGGACTAGCGAAGAAGAAACGAATACTAACACACGAACAACGATTCCTTACTGCCTTGCGGATTGGACTGAACACGCAAAGCCACTCCCCTGTGTACCAGAGAACGAGTTGTCTAATATCGAAGCTATGACTACTATCCGTATCCATCCAAACCTATTCAAAATCGTCACTCCAATCAATGTTGACCATTTCCAACACTTACTTCAATCACATCCTAACCGTGCTTTCGTCGATTCCGTCTGTCGTGGGCTTCGTGAAGGTTTCTGGCCATGGGCAAATACCCATCACGATACGTACCCTTGCATAGTGGACGAATCACTGGGCATGCCGCAGAAAGCAGAGGAAGCCGAATTTTTACGTGCACAACGGGACCATGAGCGCCAGAAAGAAAGATTCTCGGGATCCTTTGGTCGAGATCTCCTTCCAGGCATGCATGCGTCACCCATCCACGCTGTGCCAAAACCTCACACGCAGAAATTGCGCATGGTCATTCATCAGAGTGCTGGACCGTTTGCTCCCAACAGTATGATCAAGCGTGAAGATATCAAAGGTTTTCCCTTGGACAATATGCGGCATTTAGGTGCAGGTTTACTTGCACGTTACCACACCGACCCCACACAATCTCTTGTGCTCTTCAAATCAGATGTTGCAGAAGCTTACAGATTATTACCAATGCATCCTTTGTGGCAAATCAAACAGATAGTGACAATAGATGGTGAACGCGACGTGGACCGCAATAATTGCTTTGGTGGACGTGGTTCACCTGGGATTTATATCTCTTTCGATGGTCTTGTCACATGGATTGCTCGGAATGTTAAGTTCATCCCTGATCTGTGGACTTACATGGACGACTCGTTCGGGATTGATAGCAATCACAGTATGGTGTGGTATCACCCATACCACAAACATATGCCTTCAAACCAAGCCAAACTTCTGTCTCTATGGGACGAACTTGGCATTCCACATGAACCTCATAAACAGCTTTTTGGACAGCGACTGACCATCATTGGCATCGAAGTCAGTGCCAATAGTCTCACATTCACTCTTCCTAAGCAGGCACTTGACGATCTGCTGGGAGAACTCCATGAATTCTTAGGGTTAGGGTGGTGAGTAACTACAACTACACGATGAAGTTGGCGAAGGGGGACAAAGGGCTTGGAGAAAACTCCAGCCATCCCTTTTCGCCTTTAAATAAGGCTCATCGGGTCCCATTCTCGCGACACGGCAGACGCGGCAACGCGTCTGACGCCATACGACGCAATAATGGTAACATTATCACGTCTTCAGTCATTATCAATCACGAATAGCCACGCGGCTATGCTCAATTCCGACGCGCTGTCAGAAAAGGAGTCAGCAGACAACAATAGCAGAAGTACCTCAAAGGGGTAACCGTCGGGGCTGCGCCTAGCCGACGCAGCGGGCATCAGAGCGCCTAAGCGCCCGTACAGCCACACCTGACAGTTACCAAAACCGGAAGACGATCCGCCCGATCCCGCCGGGGGGCACTCCAAACGTTCACCAGTCACGTGACTGGTTAGCGGTTGGTTAGCTTCCGGTTAGGGTTAGCTATATAATGGTTTGTCTGATCAGTAGATTGACGTGTTTAATTACTTAAACGCAACTCACGGTTAGGGTTTGGGTTGGACCGCAGATTAATAGTTTGTTTAATCCCCTAGGGATCTCGTTACGAAAAATTACTTCGGACTAGAGTCCGTGAGATAAATGACTGATGTATGTGGAACTAGTTGGTTGTTAATCCCCGCCCTTGGTTACTAAGCTAAGCAGCGAAACGCCGTTTCAAGCTGCCGCCCACCTGTCCCCTTAGGAGATCGCACACTTAGCCGGCCCGACACCGGTACTCAGTCTTCCCCGGCGGCCGGGTACTGGATGAGCTCTGATCTGATCCCTAGTAGAGACAAGCTACGAGGCGTACGCCCCGCCGCTAGACTTTTCGCCAAGGAAGGCAACGTGCCGCTAGCCGCAGCGCGCAGAACTACCGCTTGTCAGCGATAATTAATTATTCTAAAGAGGTAACTCGGGTCCGTCTCGGATTCGTCTGACGAACTACCGTTCGACGCTTCACTGAGATTTTCCTCGGGTTAGGGTTAGGGTTAGGGTTGTGAGTAACTACAACTACACGATGAAGTTGGCGAAGGGGGACAAAGGGCTTGGAGAAAACTCCAGCCATCCCTTTTCGCCTTTAAATAAGGCTCATCGGGTCCCATTCTCGCGACACGGCAGACGCGGCAACGCGTCTGACGCCATACGACGCAATAATGGTAACATTATCACGTCTTCAGTCATTATCAATCACGAATAGCCACGCGGCTATGCTCAGTTCCGACGCGCTGTCAGAATAAGAGTCAGCAGACAACAATAGCAGAGATACCTTAATGGGGTAACCGCCGAGGCTGCGCCTAGCCGACGCAGCGGGCATCAGGGCGCATAAGCGCCCGTACAGCCACACTTGACAGTTACCAAAACCGGAAGACGGCCCGCCCGATCCCGCCGGGGGGCATATACCTCACACGTTAGCGTTCGGTTAGCTTCCGGTTAGGGTTAGCTATATTAAATTATGTCTGATCAGTTGATCGATGCGCTCAATTACTTGTGCGCAACTCACGGTTAGGGTTTGGGTTGGACCGCAGATTAATAGTTTGTTTAATCCCCTAGGGATCTCGTTACGAAAAATTACTTCGGACTAGAGTCCGTGAGATAAATGACTGATGTATGTGGAACTAGTTGGTTGTTAATCCCTTCCCTGGTTACTAAGCTAAGCAGCGAAACGTCGTTTCAAGCTGCCGCCCACCTGACTCCTTAGGAGATCGAACACTTGGCCGGCACTACACCGGTACTCAGTTTTCCCCGGCGACTGGGTACTGGCTGAGCTCTATTCTGATCCCTAGTAGAGAAAAGCTACGAGGCGTATGCCCACCGCTAGACTTTTCGTCAAGGAAAGCAACGCGCCGCTAGCTGCGACGCGAAGAATCACCGCTTGTCAGCGATAATTAATTATTCTAAAGAGGTAACTCGGGTCCGTCTCGGATTCGTCTGACGAACTACCGTTCGACGCTTCACTGAGATTTTCCTCGGGTTCGAGTACATCCCTCTCCAACCTTTGTAATACGGTCTTTTTCCAAAGACTGGTAAGATCAAATAGATTTCGCGTTCTTTTACGCGAAACTATCAACTTTCGATTAGCAAGGCCTATTGTCCTGACGTCCGGAATGGGGGAGGGGCCCGAGGAGGTGTTTACTAAGACACACCGTGCCCGT
>QLOJ01010785.1:0-28757 GCA_003313625.1 Tricholoma saponaceum
TCCATCCTTAGCTCAGTAGGACAATCCGTTTAGCACCGTCACTCACAGATCGGACATCACTATGACGGACGGGACCTAGAAGCTCAATGCGATCTTGGAGAAAATGTTTCTCCCGCATCTGCAACAGGTCAATAAGTTTTGGCCCATCTCCCCCTAAAGGTAACATTTTAGATCTCTGACAAGGGACAGATGGTCAAGTAACGCACCAACGACAAACCTGACATTGGGGAAAGCTGCGCAGATCCTTGGTGCGGTGGCAACAAGGAGGTCGATGCCTTTCCGATAAGCTAGACGGGATAATACAACGATTGTGACTTTTAACCTCTTCAGAAGCAATAGTGTGAGCGAAGAGCGGGGGTCTTACTAGTATCACTTGACTTTAGGGGACATGGCTTGAATTGATCGGCCACCAGAGCATTAGGAATAACATAGACATTCCGGCGGACAGACAACCCAGAAGGATCGCTATCATTTCTCTCAAACAGCTCTCCACGCAAGACGGTGTTTTCACGGCTATGAACATGTAAAATGCTTTCCTTTGCAAGGCAGAAAGAATAAAACCTACCCTGTGTGAGACACACAGATAACTGCATCTACATTTCGAAGGGTCCCCACCAACAATTTGTTGGTAAGAATGCTGGCGGCATCGTCGAATCCAAACAGGCTGTGGTCGGTAAACACAGTGCGAACACCCATCAGATGTGAGTGCAAAATTCCTTCATGACCGAGCGACGAGAGACTAGCATGCGCGTGAACCAAGTGTATATGTTCCCGGAGGAGAATCGTGCGAAGGTACGGAAGGAAGGTCAAGAAATTAGGTAAAGTAGCAGATCTTGCGATAGGAAGAAAGGGAATATAATAAACTTTGAGGGCTGGCAGAATCCATCGAACTCCAACGCGGTCTGGGGTATGACTGTGGGTGATAACAATAACCTAGAAAACATGAATTGTATTACTTTCGTTTATGGTTCCTTTAACAAAAAACGGATACTTTGTGCCCCTTCCTGATGAGATTTGCACTTAACATGTATATATGATTTTCCACTCCTCCGACGTCCGGGTGAAAGAAATCAGAAATCATTCTAGGTGAATCTCTGTCGGTTAAGTACAATGAAGAGAAGATTGTAAATCACTGACGCAATAGATATAGGTATCATGCTGATGACTAGAAGAAACCCAGGGGAAGAACGGATATTAACCTACTTTCTCCATTAGTAGAATTCGTCGTACAAGCTCATGAACGTTGCCGTTCAAGTTCAATAAAGGGTCATAACACGTGACATCGCTTGCCGCAATGAATTTAATTTTCAGGTTTCATTTCACTGGCGTTTCTCTCCGCGACATCTGTGACTCTGAAATTTGAAGAGCCAGCTCTCTGTCCATTTTCGTTTCATCGGGTTGCCCTTACTCCTCCCATTACCAAGTGTTCAATGAGGGTTCCCTACAGTGAACGCTCAGCGCAGGCTTTGTACTATAGAAGTATACCTAAATGTATTACATATATATAAGTGTACAGTGGTTAATAGTAAGTGGCATATACAGTGGAATATCTTCGTCCAAACTCATTCTGATGAATCTGATTCGTCGTCAGAATTCGTTAGGGAGTCGTAACCATGTCGTGCAAGCATAGTGGTGAAAGGAGTAACCATTTTCTGACGAAATTCGCCTTCAGTCAGAGGCTCTGGCTGAGATTCATGGGTTTCAACGGAGAGGACAAAGTCCCGGAGGATGGGATTAATCCTGATAGTGTGGTCATCAGTGATCAAAAAGAAGACATTCGTAGCAAATATCGGTGCTCCAAACTTACGCTTGTGGGTTAGCAAGATGACCGAAATGGGGTCCGGATACCTGGTAGAGGAAGACGTCCGTACGGCCTGCTTCTCGTAATTGAGATTGAAGTTCCTGGACATATTTTATGGGGTACGCGACATCATCAGCACAATGGATTAGGCTGATAGGACAAGTAATCTGATCGGTTGTCCAAGTCAGGTCATAAGTGGAAGAGAAAGATCGTCAATACCTTCGCGAGAGATTCAAGGGGATATGGTTTCCGATCAAGAAACCAATCGACAGCCAAAATACGTGCCACTTGAAGTTTTTCGGGAGAGCCTGCCCAGGCCTCCTTTATCCAGCTGACCGCGTAGTTAGCCATGCTGATTGAGAAATAAATCAAGACAGTTAATAGGAAAGAAAGTTCCCGTACGCATCTGTCATGCGGTTCATCTGGTTGTTGTACAGAAGCTGCTGCGCACCCCGTATCAGGTCATCTAGCATACTCTGATCAGATGTCTCCGTTGGGCCAGAACGAGTACCCTCGTGAACCAGGGCTTTCTCCCAGTACTCATAGACTTCGACGCGGCCAGCTGCTGCGTCCTCTGGCTGCTAGAGGGTTGAGTTACGAGGAAGTGGGTCCTGCTTATTGCATGGGAAACTCACCTCTGAAAGAGGCAATGGAGAGAAAAGAGTGAGTGAACGCACTACGTCTGGATGAGCGATGGCCAACTCCAGAGCAACACAGCAGCCTATTGAAATAGCGAAAACGTGAACGGGCGGGAGTTGGAGAGCTTGCTATGAATGAACTATTAGTGATTCTTCCATAGGCGATCAACATCCCTTATAGCTCACCATAAATTTATAAACGTCATCGGCCGCAACTGCAGGGGTGTAGCCTTTTGTCACCGGACCGTCCGTGCAACCAAATTTACGCATGTCCACTGCGATTAGATTAAGATGTTCTCTCAACCGGGGGTCCGAGAACTGGCCTAAAGGACATGAGGAAGGGACGCTGGGACAGATTGGTGCTTACATTCAAAAGTATCTTGAGCAATATATTCACCATGCAGAAACAAGACGCATGGCAGTTCCGGGACTATAGTGGGGCTATAAGCCAGCGTAGGAGTAGAAATGTTGTAATGACAGTCGACAGGACCAGTTGGGGTTGCCAAGTCCACTTGAGGCATTGTTAGTTTGGCGTAGGGCTGCTGCTGGCGTCTAACGTATAGACCAGGGTTATAAACGGGAACACTTGTTATATCCGATGGTTTGGCTTGTCACACTAGGTTTTGTTACCCGATTCTTGAACGCCAATGGTTCCTCATTCAATTGGAACACAAGACAGAGGTAACTGACGCGGGGCCGGTTCAGGTAAATGGATGAGAAAGGGAGCTAGGAAGAAAAAAGAAACAAGTCTCAGTACAAACGACATCGCACGGTTACCGAATGACGAGTATGTGGTGAAAATCCGATTAACGATCGTGAGTTGGCTTCACGTGCGGTAGTGCGTTGGGCTCTCAATAATTACTAGGGGCTCGGTTAAGTCTCACTTCAGGGACGGTGCTTTCAAGTTCCGACTGATGAATGACCTCAAAAAAAATTTGCGACGTCCCATACACATGCCCTCGTCGCATTGTAATTTTTCAGACAGAATCTTCTAGCCGAGCTCCTCAATTCGATACCGGTGAAGAATATGAGCTGCACATAATCCCAGCGTGAAGGCAAAGCGCGTTTCGCTGAATAAAGGAAATTTAAAATTATAACAAGGGTTGCAAAACCCATCTTTGCTGGAACCCAAGGACTTAATATTCACATCAACATGATCAGGCACGGTGTGATGTTCGAACACACCCTAAACATACGCTAACATATATAAGAGATTTCTAATAGATCAGGATCTTTCGGTCGAAATTGCCACTACTTACAGCTACTTACTTATGTATATATGCTACGGTGAGAGCCTGAGTGGAGCTCTGTTTTTAGTTCCACTTCAACCAGGGGCTTTGCTGAAGTCTAATTCCACAAGGAACACTCAATTAAAACCTGGGAAGTTCTGTCAAAGCAGTAAGTTTGAGTACCTTGATGGACCTGTGGTTCGGCAAATTCTAGTCCCATGCGTACTACCCTGAATGATTGATCACTGGCACCTTACTCCAGCAATGGTCTCTCTTTACCTGGTATTATGTCAGCCTGTAAAAAAACAAAAATTGCCAAACAATTGCTGTGTCTTTGTTTCTTCAATCATCATGCATCATGATTGGAGCAAGGTTTATGTTGGCGCTTGCGCCGACCACTAGTAAACATACAGCTATTTTGAAGAATCGTGTTTTCCTGGCGCAACGTTAATCGCCTACTTATTCTCCTTCGAAGATTTTTCACAAAGACCGATAATCTCTGTGCGCATCAGTGCGCATTGCTGACTTGAAAAACCCTACCCCAACTTTGTGTGGTCCAAGAACAACCGTCTAACGTTCAGCCGATGAGCACTCTCAATTTTAAATGAGGACATTCAGAATTGAGGTTTGGATATTTACGCTACAGGTTATTTCCACCAAGGACATTCATTCAGAATTTGGGTAATTATGATACAGCAAGAATTTAATGCACAATGAAGACGGTGCATACCGTGAAGACGAAGACAAAGTCGGGTCGTAGTGAGCGACGTACATATTGATTCGCCCATTTAAGTTAGTTTTATATGTCGGAATCTGAATCCTTTTCTTCTGGATCGTAACCACACTTCGCTAGTTGTTTCGTAAACGGCGTGTCAAGTTTGGGGTAGTCGTGGTGCTGTTGATAACTCGAAGAAGACGGCAGGTGTCGGGATGTACTAGAATCTCCAATATGGGAAACTGAAAGGACAACATCATGCAGGATGGGGTTGATCCTGAAATAGAAGCATACGTGGCCCATGGGCAAGCGATACGAGGAAACAAATAAACTGTAGTCTTCACTTACGCTTGTGGGTTGGTCACATGTCCGTAATGCGGTCCAGGTACTTGGTAGAGCATGACATCCGCAATGCCTGCACCTTGCAGCTGCGCTTCTACGCCGCGAGCATAGTGTAATGGGTAGGCGACGTCATCGGAGCAGTGAATCAGGCGAATAGGACATGTTATCTGTTTCGTGGGTACCGTAAATTGGAACGCACTTTATTTGAGTTGAAGATTAAAGCTTCACCTTCGAAAGAGTTTGTCGGGAGAGTGGTCTACGATTGAGAAACCAGCCTATGGATGTAAGATACGACTCTGCCAGCTTTTCGGGAGTTCCAGTTCGGAAGTGTCTTGCCCGAATCGTGGCGCACCCCGTGATTCTATAATATGCATGTATTCAAGATGAGGTCTAGAGTTCAAGTTTGACAGATGGAGGACAAGTGATACATACGCATCTGTCAGACTGGTTGACTGGTTGTTAAAGCACAATTCTTGGGCGCCGCGGATAACATCGTCAAACATATCCTTATCCTTCACAGGCGCCACGGATCTGCCGCTGCCGTGGCCATAGGCTTGCATAAAACATTCCCATACTTCTTGACGGCCTGTGGCTATATCTTCCGGCTATTAATATTAAATGTTAGAGCCAGCTTATATAGAGCGAGGCTTCATAACTGTCGGGGCGTACTTCAGTGGCAGGAAGAGGAGAGCACCATGTGAGAGAAAGAATCATCTCTGGATGAGATGTAGCCACCTCCAGACCGACACAACCACCGATGGACAGCCCAAATATATGAAGAGGTGGAAGGTTAAGCGCTGTCTGTGAGCGGTACTGAATCAGGGAGTGCTGAACTTCTCAGCAAGCTATACTTACAAGAAATCCACATACGTCGCCTGCTGAATCTGTGGGGCTATAGGAATCTGTTCCCACTGAGCCTTTTGTTAAGCCCCACCCTCGCATGTCCATCGCAATAAGATTAAAATTCTTCCTGAGCTGTGGATCGCAAAACTGGGCTGTAGTGCGTAAATATGAAATGATATCTATAAGACAGGAAGGTGGGGGCCCTGACCTTCAAATACTTCCTGGCCAACATAACCTGCATGCAGGAAGAGGACGCATGGCAACTTTGGAGCGATCGTGGGGCTGGAATTTGATATTGGGGTAGATATGTTGTAATGGACATCCAGAGGGCCAGTTGGGGTAGACAAAGACACGAAGGGCATTGTACAAGAGCTCGAAATGTTCACGAGTATGACTGGCGAAAAACAAAAAGCGAGGGTATCATGTGTCTGGAACTCGTACCGCTCGGCAATGTCTCGGACGCCGATCTGCAAACAAGCCAATGGAGTTGTAGGTCCCTTCTTTTTTTGAAAATGCTGCTAGCATCAGGTGATATTTCAGAGAGCGAAGATACCGTGGATTGCCGAGAGGATTTCTGGCGCACAGTCCAAGAAGTCTAAGCCTTTGTGACCAGATGGGTGATCGATTGATGAATTATTGCTCGGACTCCATGGTAGGTACGGTCCCTGAAAAGTAGGCGTTATGTAACGTTATAGGCTGTTATAGGTTGCCATTAAGGACCTCAGCCCGCGGTGTCCTTGGCTGGAAAGAGAGGGTTCAAAGAGGTTCAATTGACCTTCGAATCTTGAAGTTGAAGTTGAAGTTATACTGGCAGTAATTGTCCGGGTCGGAGTGGCCATGGTCAGTAAGTGTACGCGGCCGGTTAACAGGAGGCGCCTCGCGAGTCGCGACAATCTACATGGTAAATAGTATGTATAAGTAAGTGTACTGTACCATAGAATGCGAAAAAGATAAATACATGTCATCCAGAAAATAATAGCCAAAAGCATCCGTACATGTTAAGAATTAATTCAGACCCACACTCTTCCGCTCCAGCTCAACAACCATATCAACAGCCCGATCTCTCGCGTCTTCTAGTCTATCCCATTCCTCAAACACTCGACTGCCTAATACCCTCCGCAGTGTGGCCGCATCGCATCGATCCTTCTGCACCGAACCAGAAAACATAACTGGCGCGCCAGCCTTCGGTGCGGACGACATAGCCTGCACCCGTCGAGAAAGAACCAACGCCATTAGAAGCGCCTGAATATCGCCATCTATTCCGGGTTCGTCGTCGCAAGCATCCCGAACCTCTACCAAGGAATTCCTCCCAAGCTTCCAAACTCTTTCTAATGTCCTCCCGAGCTCGCCCACGCGTCCCCCAAGCTCCCTCGCAGCCTCGATTGTGTTCCGCCGATCTGCATCCTCCTTTTCCGACTCCTTTTCTGCTTTGTCCGTATCATTCTCAGAGTCCTCTGCGTCATTCCCGATGCTTCCAATAAATAAGAGTCCGAGGTGCTTCTTCAATCTCTCCTTTACTAGTGCAGTGCCCAACAACTGCAACGGAGAGCGTCGATCCATTTCCTTGTCAGCAACAACGTGGCTAATCCGACCAGCAGCTTCGTCGATGCTAAGTTCCTCCAGTACCATCCTTTCATAAGCCACGGCACCACCCTTGACCTGTGCTTTGGCTCTGACGTTGGCCCATGCCGCTCTCGCCCTTACCTTCGCGAGTTGTCCAGCAACGCCGCCGGCACCATACAGCGCCATCGTTGCTGTCGACAGACACTCTACGCCTGCACTATTCCAGGTGGATATATGATGGTATATCTGGATACGAGTATATAGAGGTACATCTTGCTTTGATCCTAAATTTCAGAAAATCAGTTTTCTGAAGGGGTGATAGAATAATCAAGGTTCGTACCATTCAAAACACACTGTTCGCCTAATTTAGTCCAGAACGCCTTCGTCCTTTTCTCCTTTCTCACATTACGAAAACGGAGTAACGATAGTACTCCGTTTCCATCGAAGCCAAGGTCAAACCCAAGCCACCTTGTCATAAAGGTAACAAGGACAATCACGGAAACGAGGAGATGGAACATCTGGACATAATCCTGGAATACCCAAGATGCCACCCCTAGCTCGATTGGCGGATTTAACACAGTTCCCAAGTGGGTTTGGGGAGGAGAGGCAGACGGTGACGAAGAAGAGGTTAGCGGGGAATTGAGGAATGAGAACAGCGCGAATGTCGCAAGGAGGTACTGAGATGCCGGGCCTTGATTCTGCGGCTTCAGTGGGTTGATCTCATTTTGCAGTTGTGGCATAGGTGGAGCAGCTGGGACAATCTTCCTTGGTCTCCCCCTCTTCCGCTTCTCAGGAGCAGTACTGCTCGGCTCAGGGGCATCCTTCTTCTCCTTCTCCTTCTCCTTCTTCACACTAGACGCAGCAGTTGTCTTGCCTCTCTTTCTTTTCCTCCCGTTTTCTTCATCCCCATCGTCCTGTTCCTCGTCACTATCATCATCATCTACCTCCGCGTCCGGCTCATCGTCTACCTCATCCTTCTCTGCACCACCAAATATCTCCTTCCATTCCCTTTCCCACTCTCTCAAGAGTGCAGGCCCACCAACAAGGCCCGAGATCAGGGACTTTAGTCCTGCCTGTTCTGATTTTAAGCGTTGTTCGCGTTTCTTCAGCACGCGGATGTATTCAACCGCTTTGCCAAGGACATTTGCCTTGCTACACTTCCGGGCAACCTTGACGCCATCAACGAAGCCCCGCTCGTCGATAACATCTATAACGCCTCCCGGGCCAATTACGTCTTGCGCGATTCCGACTTCGAGCTTGACACCCTCAGAGCTAACAAGAACTTTGTTGGGCGCTTTCTTCTTGCCTTCGCGGTCTTCGACCACGCGCAAGGCGGGGACAGCCATGCGCAAGCTCTGTATACGTGCATTGAGATTGGTGCGGTAACGCCGCTCAATGGTGGTGTGACTTGTTTTTGGGCGGGGAAGAGCTGCTTGTGCGGGGGGAGGAGCAGATTCAGGTGGAGGGGAGGGTGTAGATGGGGGTGGTGTAGAAGCTGCGGAGGATACTGTCGAAGAAGATTTGACGGATTGAGATGCGCGTCGTTGAAGACGAGGGATAGGAAGTTTGGGTGTGGTTGTAGGGATGTTGGTGGCTATTGAAAGTTGGGTAAATTCAACATTATTGATAGGAAGTTAGACACACCTGGGGACGCTGCCTGGTGGTTCATCTGGGCTTGGAGTTGGGCCGCCATGGGAAGGGCGAGCATTACTCCGGCAGACTGACGAACACGTTCGGCGAGTTCTACCATAGGATCATCGGTATGCATTTGTGGTTGGTCTTCTGCATTATGTGCGTTGTCTGCGGGATAGGTCGGTAGAGCTATTTCAGGCGCCGAATTTGAGTCGGAAACGGAGGACAACGAGGCTCCAGAGGATGATGATGAAGAGGTAATGCTCAGTCTTCTCCGACCCTGGGTAGACAGTTGGGGGGAGGAATCTGAAGAAGAAAGACTAGTACTGTAGCAGGATTGGAAGGTAAAAGGAAACTGAGGTGCTAGAAGATCGTTGGAATACGGAGGTGAATGAAGGTCATACGGATATATATTAAACTTCGTTGGATCAAAATGGAGTGCACTTGGTTCAATGGACATGTTTGGGTTAAAATTCATATCCATAGGCAGGGAGCTATGGTCGGTAAAGTCCATAATATCTGGGAATGATTTCGTCTGTTCCAGGTCGTTTTCTGACCATAGAGACGATATTTGAGACCAATCTGGAGGAGATGCGCCTTCACAAGAGGAATCTTCCATGGAGGAATCATCACTGTTTTGCAAGCTGTTGTGAAGCATGAGGTTCAGTGGATCAGAGGGGTCGAGACCTAGATCGGAAGACATTGTTTGTGGTGAGTAGGATGTATAAGACTCAGAGCTGGACGGCGGGGACGGCGTAGAGAAGCTCATAAGACAAGGTGGTGGTTTGGAACAAGTTGGAATGAGGAGCACGACAACCGTCGACTCCGAGTGGTCCCACCTTGGAATCAGGTCATTTATTTACATCACGTGGTATCCTTATTTTCAATCCCAGCGGCAATTAGACATGCCGGCCCGATAACCACCCGCTTACATAATCCGGTTATTCCAACAGGCATCATGATGAAATGCAAAGAAAGGCTGGACGTGGCTATCTTTCTTCCTTCTGCCTTTGCGCAGCACTCTTCAGAATGTCGATCAGTAAGCAGAAGGCTAGTCCTTGTATCGTTTGTCCTTACATAGTCATTACAGATTTCAGCCTGTTCGGAGGAGCAGAGTCCTTCTCTGAGGGCAAGCGGTCTCCGCGGCGAACTTTCCTTCCTCATGGTGACACAGATACCAACATATACCCAGCCCCCCCACAAGACCCTGCTGAGTTTCTTTGGTTAATGACGGAGGAGCCTCACAGGACACGGAGAATGGCAATCATGAAGGCACATCCTGAGGTACGTGCTGTCATTCTCTGCGCCCGATTCGTTATACTGAATGGTTTACACTCGCAGGTGACAAAGCTCATGGGATATGAATATCTTACCAAATACGTGGTCCTTTTGGTCGTTTCGATTCAGCTTTGCATTGCTATCGCCTTACGCCACACTTCACCTCTATCACCTCTCTTCCTATTTTGCGCCTATGTTATTGGGGGGACAGCAAACCACAACCTCTTCCTTGCTATTCACGAGATTACTCATAACCTAGCATTCAGGGGCGTGGCTCCAAATAAACTGCTGGCGATATTTGCCAATCTTCCCATTGGAATACCTTATTCTGCTGCTTTTAAAGTAACTACCATCGCTGGCTTTCTTTGGCTCCCGAGAACACTTAACTGGCACCATTTAGGGATACCATATAGAACACCATAAATTTCTTGGACAGGACGGAATAGATACTGACCTCCCATCACGGCTCGAGCTCATCTGCCTTAACAATGTTTTCGGGAAGGTGTTCTTTGCGTAAGTTCTTTTACGTTGTCACGTCAGTTTTCTAACATACGTATCCATTTACGTAGCACTTTCCAAATTCTTTTCTACGCTCTTCGTCCTACATTCGTTCGCAGTCAACGCTTGACGCGTTGGCACTTCCTCAACATCATAGCCCAAGCAGTCTTTGACTATACCCTCGTTTCATTTCTCGGCCCTAAACCGCTGATATATCTCATCGCCAGTAGTTTCTTCGCTGGTAGTCTACACCCATGTGCTGGCCACTTTATTGCAGAGCATTATCTATGGGATGGTATGGAGCAGGAGACGTTTAGCTATTATGGGTGGCTGAATATCTTGGCGTACAACGTGCGTTTCTTACCCTATATGCTGTTGCATTAACTAATGAAAAACGTGCACATGCTAAGGTTGGTTACCACAACGAACACCATGATTTCCCTTCAATCCCTTGGACGAGACTTCCTGCACTCCGGGCGTTGGCACCAGAGTTCTATGACACCATTCCTTCGCATCCCTCGTGGCCTATGGTTATTATTAATTTCATTCGGGATAACGAGGTTGGGATATTCGCGAGAGCGAAAAGGCTTGGTAAAGAAAATAAGAAGGAAGTAACAGCTGATGGCTTCATGATGAAGGGGTTGCTAGATTATTCGGACTCGGATAAGAGCGATTAAACAAGTTAAATCACAAATCGTTGACTGAAAGACTTGAATTATTTACTTATGTGTTAATGAAGGCATTTCCTTCATACGGACTTCTGATGATATTGTAAGACTCAAGTTATGTCGCGGTTCTCATTTTACGGTTAGAATAGAGGCCGACAATCGAAACCAACTTCAAGTTTGTCGAGATGGAGCTCATGGACATTAACTTTTGTATGGACGCCCTAGATGAAAGTCTTATTGGACATCCAACTTCGGACCGAGCATCCGTCTCATCGCGTATTCTTATCATCGCGTTCCGTGTTCTCCTGTTCTCCGCGTTCAAGTTTGACTCTTGCTTCCACACCAGTCCCTAATGGCGACCCATAACTCGAACGAGTTCAAGAAGGTCGTCGTCCTTGGGGCTGGTGAGATCGCTTTCCCATATTATCTTTCAGGCTAACTATTGACCAATTAGGCGTCATTGGTCTCACAACCGCCTTGAAGATCCAAGAGCAAGGAGGCTACCAAGTCACGATCATTGCTGAAGTTCTTCCCAGTGATGCTAAGACTATTAAGTATACCAGTCACTGGGCGGTGAGTTTCTTTGCACAGATCCTGATCTGGCATATATCTATCGTTTAGGGTGCACACCACGTCTTGAATGTCAGGCAGGACGAAATGCAATACAGTCCGTTCCATTCCACCTGCTGCTGGATGATTACACTGACAATCGCATAAACATCAGAGTTGGAACGGGATACTTTCGACGTCTTGTGGGAGCTTTCCAAACCTGGCAGCAGCGTAGAAGGGTGCCTCCTTCGCGTTCCCCAAACAGAACATTATCGTGCCGATGGGGTGAGGCCGCCGTTCGAAATTATGCCAGATGTATTTCTTTTTACAATAATATCCCCTCTCGATTCAATTTAATGTCTCTCTAGTACAAGGAATTACCGAAGGATAAACTTCCTCCTGGTGTCGTGCAAGGTTTAACCTTCAGTACTGTATCAATGGACACACCTAGATATCTCAACTACCTGCTGTCCCGTTTCATTGGAACCGGCGGCACCGTCGTCAGAGGTGCCGTCCAACACATCAACCAAGTACTAGAAGGTGGGCCGCATATTTTCACCTCTGCTGGAAGGCATGCTACGCCCCCGGACGCTGTTATCGTATGCACTGGGATTGGAACACGATTCCTTGGTGGAGTGGAAGATCGGGACGTTCATCCGATTCGTGGTCAAACTGTTTTGATCAGAGCACCCTGGATCAGGTTTGGCAAGACGACAACTGCCGAAAACGGAGAGTTGACATACATTATACCAAGGCGAAGTGGCGACGTTCGTTATTTCGCTCCCTCCGCTGATATTGAACGTTTATATTTAAACTACAGGTCATTCTTGGCGGAACAAAGGACGAGAACGACTGGTAAGCGGCCGACCTAGGTATTAAAAAAGGTTTTAAGCTAACGGAAGCTTATAGGTATCCTGTATCTCGTCCTGAGATTACCCGTAGTATATTGGAGCGAGCACTCTCGACGTGCCCCGAGCTTGCTCCGCCAGAAGTCCGCGCCCAGCGGGAGCCAACTGTTGAAGACCTTGTTGTTATAGAAGAAGGCTGCGGCTTCAGGCCGGGGAGAACAGGAGGCATCCGCTTGGAGGTCGAGTGGTCCGAGGCTGGGAAAGGCGGAAGAAAGATACCCATTGTGTTTAACTATGGGCGAGTTTGTTTGCTTGCTACCTCTTCGAGTACCGCTCACGTTTGGCTATAGACACGCAGGTTATGGTTATCAGACCTCTTGGGGATCGGCAAAAGTCGCTCTCACACTCCTCGAAGATGCTTTAGCTTCCATCCCGAAATAGGTGATGTTAACAATCAAGCTCCAATCCAATGTTTTCGATTTGTATGTATTTTTATGATATCTTGCTGGTCTGGAGATTCCGGTGGACATCCCATCATTCTTGCAAGTAAGTTCTGCCAACTAGGGAGTTTGTAGTTGGTCACCTCAAGTTGCATAATTCCCCCATGTACCTAAGAATTAGCAGATCTCGGTGAAAGGACTTACAGAAGATGCAAACGAAAGTCGATCCGGATTTTCCCTGAGTTTCCCTGCGGAGCTCGGTGGCCACGTGGCCCGCTTGATGAAGAACTTTCATGAATGCTCAGCTGATCACAGGAAACGGATGGCCAGACAACAGTTAGTAATAAGTAGTATAATCTGAGCTTTCCGATCGTCATGACACCTGGGTAAATTTGAGCTTCGACCACGTCCATATTGTCACGTCGACGAAAGCAACTGAAAATGACCAGTTCCATGGAGCAACTCAAGGAAGTTATCGTCCTCGGGGCTGGTAACTGCTCGTCCTCCACAATCTTGAAGATCAGTATCTGAATATTCGATCTTCGCTTTTCAGGTGTCATCGGTCTTACGACGGCGATAAAGATTCAAGAAAGGGGGGGATATCGTGTTACTGTCATCGCTGAGGTCCTTCCCAACGATCCCAAGTCGATCAAATATACCAGTCACTGGGCTGTGAGCAATTTCAAGAATGCACGGTAATACCGGGGTTAAACGTCCTACAGGGTGCACACCATGTTAGTCTCGCTGGAGATGATGTGAAGCAACAAAGCGAGTGCTCTGAGCCATAAACTCGAGGTATGATTGGGATTATTAACCGGTTTCCAGAGCTAGACAGGGAGACATTTGATGTCATGTGGGAACTATCCGCCCCTGGTAGTCCTGCAGAGGCGTGCTTCCTCCGGTTACAGCAGGAAGAGTACTACGGCGAAGAGAACTTCCATCCTGACCATTTGGGGTCTATGCCTGACGTGAGCCCCATTCGCTGGCTGTTCGAACATACCACTCACCAAGCATGTCCACCTAAGTTCAAGGTGGTACCGCAAGACTCGCTCATTCATGCAAAGGCCATGCATGGCGTTTCTTTCCGAACCGTCACCATCGATGTCCCGGTGTACTTAAACTATTTGTTGTCTCGCCTCCTGGCTGCTGGTGCCTCTGTCACGAGGGGGACGATTCAGCACATCGATCAACTGGTCGAAGGTGGCGGATATCTTTTCACTGGAGCAAGGGCAGGCCCTAGACCACCGGACGCGATCATGGTCTGTGCTGGACTCGGGGTGCGCACGCTGGGAGGGGTAGAAGACCAGGACGTGTTCCCATTGCGTGGACAGACGGTGCTCCTTCGAGCGCCGTGGGTCCGGTTTGGAAGAACAATTAGCACTAAAGAGGGTCTATGGACATATATCATCCCTAGGAGACGCGGTGACGTATGATTAACGTATTGACTGTCGTGCGGCTGGATATTGATTTGACTCGAGCTGCAGGTCATCGTGGGTGGCACAAAAGGAATCGATGATTGGTTGGTAACACCCATGGAGTAATACTCACATTAAATGATGATGTTTTGTACCTTAGGTATCCATGTCCCCGACCTGAAACGACCCACGAAATCTTGAAGCGTGCTCTTGAATTAGTTCCTGAACTGGCTCCTCCGGGAAACGGTGCAGCACGCGAGCCTACAGTGGATGATCTTCTTCCGCTCATTATCGAGGAAGGCTGTGGACTAAGGCCAGCAAGGAATGGAGGTATCAGGTTGGAAATGGAGTGGGCAAAATCGGCAAGGGACAAGGACAAAGTTGCTGTCGTATACAACTATGGGCGAGTGATGCTATGTGTTCCATACATACCGCTGACCTTCGTCGTGTTCGTGATAGACATGGGGGCTATGGATACATCTCATCTTGGGGATCGGCCTCGGTTGCTTTGGACCTCTTGGAAGACGCTTTAGCAAAATGAGGACACTCGACTTTTGAAGAATACATGAAGTTATTGAATATTTCGTTTGGCCTGGGCTACGAAACTTCGAAAAGGACATGAATCCGGATTGATATTCAAATGTACGATGACTTTAGTATCGTCGTTCTGTCGGTTACACTGATTGAGAGGTGTGAGGATAAATTCGATGGTCATTGAGAGGAGCCGGACGATATGCCAAACCACCACTTCTTCGGTATAAATACATCTCCATCTTGTTTGAAATCGGCTCGTCCTACGAATGGTTGCTTGGCAAGAAGCAGAGGTATCCAATATCGATCGTCGTCCCACATTTGGTCATAGGGAATCTCAGGCGTCACTGTATCGCCTTCTGAGCTCGCAGGCTCAATTGAGAACCATTGGGGGCGCATTTCATCGGTCCTATAAGAGCAAAACGGCTAAGTGACAGAGAAAAAGTCAGAACGATTTGGTTACTCTATAATATCGCCAGAGTACTCGTTAGCACGATAAATTTCAATTTGGAATGCCGCATCCGCTCCTTCATTCAAGAAAAGTAGACGTCCTGCATGCTGCAGGGGTGCTTTGATTCCAGCTTCCTCCTGAGGAAAATATTTCAGTAATTGGCTCAAACTTTCTTAGATCCCTCCACACCTCGAGTTCACGAAGGGCTGCTTGTGAAGGACTCTCCCCATCTTCTACTTTGCCGCCTATATCACGCATATAAGTAAAGCGTGTCGATGCTCAAATTAAAGTGTCGTACTTACCGAAACCGTTATACCTGAGCAGGGACCCATGGATAAGTTGACAGATCAAAATCAAATAGACAGTTCTCTCGTACATATGCTTTCCAAATCCTCGTTTCTTGTACCCCAATAGAATCTCAATGAATCTCAGCGCAAACCATCAACCCCTTGAGGAACAATGAGGCCTACCTTTCCGTTCTGCACAATGAACGCGTTTGTGTAATATTTTCGCTTAGTGAAAGGCATCCATTTCGCGTCATCCCCACCACTTGTGAAGAACTGTAACTCGCTCTCGATCCCAGGAGGCAGGGTCGACGACGACGACGACATTTTTGAGCGTACAGCACGATGTCAACATGAGGAAGGTGGTTTATATCCTACTAGTATTTGTGGGTAATTGCACTTGTTGCCAAGCAAAGTCCAACAAATACTTGTCTGGCTCGAACTTCTCTCAGTGTACAGTTTAATTGCAATTGACCCTGCTGTGAGACAGCCATCTCAATAGGTTGTAAATGTTCAGTGGGGAAGAGGGCGGAAACATACACTCTACATATGGCAAGATCTATGCATTTACTATTTTCCATCCGTGTCATGGTGAACTTCAGAGGTTCATTGTCTGAAATGTCCTGTAAGGCCTGGGAGGCACCAATTGGCTGGTACCCAACCTATCACAGTATATATCAGTCTCACAACTTGCCAAGGACGACGCCAGGGAAGCGTTTTTGTTGCTTTACGTGTGCGAGTTTAGCTGTTCAAACAATTTGCTTACGTCAGTTACCTAATTCTGTTCCGCAACCACGATAAACTTCAAGTCTGCTTTCCTCGGTTGACTTGGGCTCATGACTCCTAGTCTGCTCAAAAGGATTGCTTCTAGGTCACCGTCGCGTAATAGAGCTTCAAAACGACATGCAACTTCGTCACCAGAGGAGGGGGAACTTGACGACCTTTCTGCTCCATCCAGTGGGCCTACAATATCTCTGCCAGCATTTTTGCCTCCCAAACCAGTAAATGTGAAAGCGAAGGTTCCTTTCCCTTTCAAAAAGAGGGATTCTGCCAGGAATGGCACAAGCAGGTCCTCAGGAGATTCCAGAGAATCGAGGAACGGCATTCAACCAGCTGTGATATATGAAAGATCAAAGGAGGATGAGAGGCGAATTCGTGAGAATGATTCTAGACGCGGAAAGGATAGCCGTAAACCCGACCATTGGGAACCAAGTTATAGCAGAACGGATACCAGACATCATGCGCCACGCAGAGACCATTCTAGCTGGGACCACAGAGACCGCGACCGAGGCAGGACACCACCATCCTATCCTTCATCTCGCTCTCCGCCGTCACCATTGTCGCCAACTCATCGAGAGAAACATAGATTACCACCTCCCAGATCACCTGAACTGAATTTCAGTCCTCCACGACGGGATTATGTTGACAGGGTCCGGGAACGTGACAGAGACCGAGCGCTGGCTTGGGATAGAGATAGAGACCGAGACTGGCGGTACCGCGAAGAAGATGATGACCGACATTGGTCTCGGGAACCTGCTCCAGACAATCATGACCGTTATTACCGCCCAGAACACACAACGACAAAGGAACATCGTCGGACAGGAGGGGATGAACGGGAAATCACCCATCGGGACGAGGCAGATCGAAGAGCCCATAGACGAGATGATCGAGCACACGATCACGACCGAGATTCCGACCGCGGTCGTCGATTAGGCCCTTACCGCATCTCCTCTCCAGTTCCTTCTACTCACTCTGGTCCTGTCACTCCACCACCACCACCATCACCTACTCCATGTCCACCTCCCCAAATACGCCAAACACCACCTCCACCATCATTCTCGCCACCTCCGCCGCCCCCACCCGACCCTCGCCTGAAAAACCAGACTTTACCAACAGAACATGTTTTAGTCAGCATCGCATTAAAACGTCCTGGAGCACCAAAGGATGTGCACTCTCCTGCCTCGATGTCTCTCCCGCCTGCCAAACCGGAGGCCAAAGGAGGAGTAAAAGACAAGGCGCAGAATGAGCCAGAGGCTCCGAAACCGAGACCTCTCAGGAAGCGAGAACCAGTTAGGCGGACAAGGAAGGAAGAAATGGAAGCATATGGACGTAGCTTTGTGGGTTGCGGGTTACAAAATGATTACGAGGTTACGACCAAACTTGGAGAGGGAACTTTTGGGTAGGTACCTTATTAACACTGTTGATGGAGTGTGCTGAACTATTCCCCATCTATAGAGAGGTACACAAGGCCATCCACAAGACTACTGGCACGGCTGTCGCCTTGAAACGCATCTTGATGCATAACGAAAAAGAAGGCATGCCTGTAACTGCTCTTCGAGAAATCAAGATCCTCAAAGCGTTGAGGCATTCGTGCATCATTGAGATTCTGGACATGTTTGTAGTACGGAGTAAGTTTCTACCGTCTCTGCCCCTGCAGTCTACTCGACGTTCTTATGGGATTGGATAGGTAGCTCAAAGGATCCTCTGTCGGTGTACATGGTCTTCCCCTACATGGATCACGATCTCGCGGGCCTATTGGAAAACGAGCGAGTTAAGCTACAGCCTAGCCATATCAAACTCTATATAAGGCAACTTCTGGAAGGAACCGCATACATGCATAGAGTAAGTTGATCTCTGATGGGATATCCCCAATTTTAACCTATGTCAATAGAATCATATCCTTCATCGTGATATGAAGGCTGCGAACCTGCTCATTTCCAACACAGGCTCCCTCAGAATCGCTGATTTTGGTCTTGCGCGCGCGTTCGATCCCACTATCACTCGCGGAGGCGGTGATTCCCGAGCAAAGGAAAGGAAATACACGAATTGTGTGGTCACCCGTTGGTATCGCCCGCCGGAGTTGCTTCTGGGTGCAAGACAATATGGTGGAGAAATCGATCTGTGGGGCATAGGGTTTGTCATATGCCTTGCTGCCATTTTAACACACCTAAGTTGCAATGACTGTCTACAGCTGTGTGCTTGGTGAAATGTTCACCCGTCGCCCGATACTTCCTGGGAATTCAGACCTTGACCAAGTTGAGAAGATCTGGCAACTATGTGGCACGCCCAACCAGCACACCTGGCCCAATTTCGATGCATTGCCTGGCTGCGAGGGCGTCATACGGTTCAACACGCATTCGAGGAAGGTGAAGCAAACGTATGAAAGGTTGGTTGAATCATGTCCCCGCTCGCTATAGGAGGAGGGCTAACCAGTTCGGGTGATATTCGATTCTGTCTGATCTTAGTGTTGGCATGGAGACCTGCGACCTCCTCGACAAATTGCTAACCTGCAATCCGAGAGAACGCATTACCGCTGCCCAAGCCCTCGATCATGACTACTTCTGGACAGATCCATTACCTGCGGATCCAAAGACGCAAGTATCTCTTTGTAATATGCTCTAAACATTCTGATCAAGTGTCGCCTCTTAGGTTGCCATCGTATGAGGCTTCTCACGAATTTGACAAGCGTGGTCACCGCAATCAACAGCCGCCGCCTGGCGGTCCGCCAATTGCACCAGTGCCACATCCAATAGAATCTCATAAACATCAGCCTCCTCGTGCGCCTCCTCCCCCAGGATTTCACGGTCATGGTCGAGGACCGCCGCCTCCCTTTGGGTGGCCCCCGCATGGCGCACCTCATCCGCCCATATATAACCCCCTTCCACCTCCCTTCCCCCACGATACTCATCGCGTCCCGCCACCGCCGCCGCGGCAACGTTACGATCACAACCGTCCTGGCGCTCCTCCCGGTCCTCGAGCCGACCGATGGGAGCCTCGGGGCCCTCGACCGTTACACCTTCCACCTCGCCCTCCTGCTCCACAGGGAGTAGGAGGTAATATCCTTCCCCCCCTTCCCCCTCCTCGTGGATTCCAGCCCGCAAGGCGACCGGATCCACCTGGTCCTAGGCCTAGGGGCACTGGCGAACTCAATTATGGATAGACCGTTTTCATATTGTATCCATACTCCCGGATATACACAGCACTAAGTAGTAGGTTGTCATAATACAGAATCAATTGGCTGTCCGTTGACAGGATTCTCCTATGAGTAGCCATAACCCTATTCCAAAGATCATGATCTTCAGCTTGGTTTGAGTTTGATAGAGAAGCGTGCAAACGGCACATGCAAGATTCAATCAGGGTCGAATTCCACTCTTCGGCCCCCACTTCCTAGGGCGTCTAGATCTACTTATCCCTTTCGCAAGATTCACAATGAAAGTTTGGGATAAAGACCCTGATGGAAAGAAATGGATCAACACTACTCCTGTAGGTAAACGAATTCCAGATGGCATTATCTGGGCCTATGAGGCATCAGGTTTTTATTGGATGGCGTCAAATGATGCCGTCTGGTCAAGGAGCATGATAGAAGAATTCGGGGGCTGTTTAGATGACGATGAGCCGATCAATCCAGAACCCAGCCCCTCCCGTTTAATCCCTTGGCTATCCCGTCACTCTCTTTCGTACGATGTGGATGGTGTAGTGACGACGAGGGTGAGCAATGACATCTGTGAGGATGGCTCCTCTTGTGCTGTTCCGCTTGCTGAGGTCTGTCGTACGAAATACGTTCGCCATCGTCAAAACCCTGATATTGATAGCCTCAGAAAGATGTCCAAAATGCTCCGCTTCTACAAGAGTTCATTACGAGACACCATCTTCCAGAGATCCTCCTCATCAATGACCCTCATGCCTACACTGGCTCCGTTGGAAGTCCAGCATCAGCCTGCACGGCAAGATACGTACGCACTATTCCTCCAATCGTCCGCAGAGAACCTGTTCCCATACCTAAAATCGAATGTCTCTGTACATCTCCTATCGCACGTATGGAGTTTAAAACACACCTTGGTGATGGACATCATTCTAGCGTTTATCGTGCCACGCTGCAACTGCTCTGGGTTGACTCCGGAGTCTCGATAGCGGTCAAAATTGCTTCCAGAGATGTCGAGGCTGGCCGTATGCTGGCCCATGAAGCGAAAATATATTCGTCCCTTCCTGAGCACTTGATGGATGACTGGTCCGGCTTTCATTACATAGAGGAGGCGCGGTACAACGGAGATGGCATAGTTCCAGTGCACGCGGTGGTCCCAAAATTCTACGGCTTCTATATTCCAATGGCGAATGATAGGCATGGAAGCTCAACTCGACATTTGAGGCCGCTTCTTCTGATCGAGGATTGTGGTCGAGAGGTGGTTCCTTCATCTTTGACGTGCGAGCAGAGGTATAGTTTTGAAAACATGAATGCGCGACCTGCTAATAGTTTATATCAATAGAAAACAGTGTTCCTCGCTCCTCGCTAGGTTTCATCGCGCAGGATACATTCACAACTCTCTTTACACCCGGAACATTCTCATGCAACCTGGGCCGCTGACTCGACCACCGTCGCTGCGCTCCATGGATACGCCAAGCTTCCGCCTTATCGACTTCGGCCGTGCTGAACAATATGATAGTTATCAATCGCGAAAAGTTGACGCTGGGGTCGAAGAGGAGGAGATCATCAAACAGTGGCAGCGGAATATGTGCAACGAACTCCGTGTGGCCAAAGAACTCTTCACAAAAGTCTAAGGCCATACGTCCGCCGGTATCGTGGTTGACCTTCCTTCTTGGATGGGTGCCTGATGTATACGGTTGTCATTGGGTATTATGACATTTGTTCGTAGACTCTGAGTCAAAACCCTTGACCTTCTCGTTGTTAGCCACTAGCCGTTATCGTTATAAAGGAAGTAGTCGCCATCAGAGCTAACGTTGAAAAGGAATAGTTTAGTTGTAGTTGGTGGCATGCTCAGCGGCCTGATGACCAGACGCGGCAGCTGATCACATGATACTGATCACCGCATCACGAGATGATCGTCAACTTGAAGATGATCTGCAGATTCTGCACATCTTGAATTACTAGGATTCACTGACACCTATCTGCCTTTCGATTTTGTTCGAGTCAGAGATCCTTATTTTGCGTTTCTCTACCAGGCACTGGACTCCATAATCTCGAATGCTGGCAAGTGCCTAAACCCTGTGCAGCCACCCCAAAGTTCTACGCGCTTTAGGCTTGGCTTTGATGGAAGACGATGATTTGCGCATCCAGCGCTCTTCCCCAAGTCTTAATACACCACAGCTTGCTGTGAAACAAGCTAGTCGAAAATCCACTACTTCAACTTCACGCGATCGATCGATCGATCGAGAACATCCCATAATATTTGCAAGAAAGTCTTCCGCCAGTTCACCCCGCACCACCACAGCACGAAAAGTTACCCCCAGTCCCCAGCGCCAAGGGTCTCAACCTGTGTTTCGCTCAAAAGGCGTGCGTCCTCGCGTATCCAATGCCTCCATAGGACCTCCTTTTACCGCCACGAATAATGTCCGCCTGTCAACAATCTCCAATGAATTACCTTCAGTCTCCCAGAAAGAGTTACGTTCTAGCCAGACATCGCAAAATCCTGGTAGTCAGGCAAGTTCGTCGATCCTTAGAACATAGTCGAGGTTCAAATGCTAAGATAACAGGCAACAGGGCATTAATCCAAAAGTTTCCAGGCACTCTCTTCTACTCCCCTCTTCATCAACAGGCCATCGTGCAAGAACATACGGTTAGTTGTGTACTGGAGTATCACCGGTTTCTTCCTAATGCTCTACCTTACAGTTCGTAAGACAGCCACTTCGAATGACCTAACCTCAGAATCACCATCCGCTAGGAGGCGATCTGTGATAACTGCGGCAGCGCCCGAAGTATTTGCTGTAAAGTCAGCCAGTACATTAGTTCCATTGTGGCATATTGCGGATGACGAGTACCAAGAGAGAACCCGAACTAATAATCGCACAACTGACAATGCGCCTGCTGGATTCGACTTTATCAAACGAGTGACAATCTCATCAGCTCGCCACCAGGGTGCCCGAAGTACTTCTCATCATGCGAGGAGCTTCAATGATCGGAGTCATCCAAAGGCATTTTTAGGTCCAAACATGCAGCTCAGAATCGCGGGCAGACACGATGACAGCCGAATGGATGAAGACATTCCGCAACATCGTCCCAAGGACAATCTTGTTCCGTAAGTTGTGTCAGTGTCTTATGGTGTATTTATGCTTGACGCTCACCCAGACGGATACAAATGGGCGTCAAGGCTGCTCGTAAAAGAGAATGGCCGCCAAGACCAACCTCAGATGCTGAATCAGAACCGAGTGAACACTCTGTAGGCAACACATCGTCGGAGTCATCTGAGTCGTCGGACGATGACACTCAACGAACAGATCGACCGGAATCTGACGCCGAGAAGCCAGGAACGGACGAGGAAGAAGAAGACAAGGAAGAAAAAGAAGACAGTGGCTCTGATGTCGTGGAATTTGTCCATTCGTCCCGACGATATTTTAGTCCACCCGAGATTGAATTTCTAGAATCTCCTCAAAAAATGGTAAAAATGTTGTCGCCAATTCCTCCACCAGCCCTTCAGCCTACAAAAGCTCCTGTAGAACCATCAGCGGAGCCTTCTGAAGAGCTGATAATGGCTATCGAGGCCTTGACGCTATCATCAATGCGCATGCAAAGAGCCAAACAGCTACCGTTCCTGCTTCGCAATTTGCGGAGAGGGTTCGTTTCCCGGTGTCGTTCGCTAGATATACCTACCCAGCCTACTCCAGAAACTATTTCTGTTACTGTTCGCTACGAATATTCTTCCGCCGCAAGGGAGCATGCTTTCGAGACGCAAATGAAACACTGGCTCTGCCCGTGTTGCGAGCTCCACGGGGCCTTCCAGACGAGGGAGCTGCTTGCAAGTCATCTGGGTTGGGATCATGATGAAATACTTTCCCAATGGAATGAGGTAGATGGTGCAGCAGTAGGTGTCATCTGTCTCTTCACAGTGATTTTGACCGCTGGTCCAATCCATAGGGGAAGTGGTTGCTCAGGGTGGTGATCCCAGAACCGGAAACCGAGGACAACAAGTACGAACCATCATCTTTCACTGCTCCCTTTTCTCATACAGAGATATCTAGGCTTTCTCAACTACCCCCTGTAGTCCCAACTACCACGACGTCCACAGATGACCGACTTCCCGTTGATTCATCACAGAGTCCCTTCCCATATGTGACACTATCTCCGCCAGTGGCTCAGCCATCCATATCGAGGACTGCATCGGCGGTGACTTCTCCCATCTCGCACAAGCTCAAATTTCAAGTATCGTCTGCGACTCCGACTCGCCCACGACCTTCTCCATTGTCGTCATCGACGCGCGAACGCTCGGCGACGGCACTGTCAGCTGCTACTTCATCAACACAAAAAACACCGCGTCCTGCCCGTTATCCCACTCCGCCTCCCTCGTCGGATCCTCTAGGACCTGCAGCCCAGCCTCCCTACCTTCCAGCCAAATCTGAATATGGTGGTCCTGATATTTCTTATTCTTGTCGACCTAATGGTCCATGTTTGTATGATCTTTTGAATACCCTTCCGATGGAACCATTCGGAGTACTTGCTTGGGATGTTTTGGATAGAGAAGATGAGATCTATGATAGCGACAATGTCAAGGATGAGTATAAAGTGATGCATGCTCTTTGGGCAAGGTGGATCGTCCTTAACCGGTATGGATAGCCTTGGTCCACCATCATGGAACATGCAGTCTAACCACCAAGCAGGAACAAGTTCATTGCAAACTACTACAAAGGTACAATAGCTTTTGTTGATGCATACTGGAAGATGATCCATCGGGCTGCTGGTTGGGATGCATTGAGGTTTTGGTTGCTAGTGAGTTTTTATTCTCACTGAATTATTACCATTCCTGATACTTGGGACAGTTGCTTCTTTCTGAACGTTTTATTACTGCTCATGAAGTTGCAAATGTTTTGAAACACTATGAGGGTCTGACTGGCATGGAATCTTGGTATGATTAATGCTGAGATATATGTCTGTCTGTTGGTTCTGTGTTGAGGGGCTAGTTTTCTTGCTAATTAGGTAGGAGGCCATTGAAACGTGCAGGATATATATTAAGGGTTTAGATGGGATGATTCGGCTAACCTACGCGGTCTCTTTCTGTTGCAGAATTGTCTTGTTATGTAGCAAAATTAGGCCTTAAATACGGAGATCATGCTTTGATTTGGCATGAATTTAAAACTGCAAGAAAAAATACCATTCGGCAATCTCCGACAGCATTTCAATATAAAAGGCGCTTCAAACGAACCTCTACTTATACGACGCAATCCATCCCATCCGACCGCCCACACTAGGTAGGCAGGGATTTTCGACGATTTTCGTTGACGTCGCAGAGTATCAAGCTTCGCTTTCGCTAGCAACACTATGCCAATGTGGCTATGATGGATTTCTAGATAGTGGTGAAAGCTACATTCCATTCTCTGCATGTGCCACATACACCATTTCACATCGTTAAAAATTTACGGTTGATAACTGCATGCATATATTGCTTCGTCCACATAGAAATGCATATATGGAAGTCGAGGTCTCGTCCCTTAGATAACTTGAAGTGCAAGGAGATATGTGATGAATATTGCAGGCATGTAAAAGGTAATTATGCTTTTGCGGCACCTGCGGCTGCCTTCGCATCCTCAGCTGCGGCAACTGCTGGGTTAACCTTCTTGCCATCCTTCCACCGGATGCGAGGAGGTGGAGCACGATTACGACGGCCCTCCCGAGAACGAACGCGGACGACTACAAAATTCACAAGTAAGCGTTAATCATGCAAACAGAGGCGTAACTTGCCATGGGAGTGGATAGCGCAAGACACGCAGTATACGATTTTGATGTAAAGTTTTGGGATAACATATTCTACAGAAAGTCTTGAGCTGAGAATCACGTTGAGTAAAGAATGTAACATACCAGGGTACACGCTGGCATCGCTGATATCCCTAACAGCTGCACTCTCTACCATGTTCCTCACTGTGAATCGTTTGATAGCCTTGTCCTTGGGAACACAACGCGAACAGTTGGAGCAACGCATGAAGTTGACCTTGCCACGGCCCTTCCTGTTGCGACCGCCATTTCTTCTTTTCTTAGTCTACGGGGACGGAAAGTTGAGTGAGTATAAAGATCGTCATCTACGAGTTGAGAAGCGCATCCGTCTCAAACAACAGCATAAAACAGCCAGTTTTTCGGTGGCAAATTGAAATGAAATGACTCTTGAACAGGATAGACAGGTAAACGAGGCTTACCATTTTTTGTTGTGCGGTCGAGAGACGATGTATTGGACGACGACGGCGAGATTTGTCGATGATTGGAAGGTTCGGTTGGCTCCGTTCCCACAATCAAGATCGGCAACCGGGCCGGGACAATGGTTTCATCTTGAATGCAACTTTTCTTTTGTTCCCAACTAGAAAAGCGAGTTTGGTATCAAAGCGCGATGCAACGCCAAAACAACCATTATATTTTCTTATTCGCTCATTTCGGTTGAGCCAGGTGCTCCATAGACGTCCACAAAGTCATGTTCTCGCCACCTTTCACGATATTTCTGCTGTTTCTTGTTGCATCTACGCCCGTTTATTCAGCACTAGATGCTACGACCCTTCTTAGTAATGGTCAGGAAGCCCAAAGGTTGAATGCTTTCTTCCAAACCATGAATCCATCGGACTGTTGTACAGGTTTGTTTCTTAGCAATTTACAATAATTTCGTTTGCCTAACATCCGTGTAGATGGAGACAAAGCGTGCATTGGTGACGCGATTGCGTTGTGCCAGAATGGAATGTGGGATACCACGCGTGGGCGTTGCGCGACGTCACAGAACTGTTTCGCATTGCCCGACTTTCATATAGCCGGGACGGTTAGTCGAATATCTTTTGGATGTTCTGTAGCCCTAATAATATGTCTTTGGTCAAGGTCCTCTCCTGCACGAGCAAGGAAAGCGCTGTCTCTGCCATCGAAGCAACGGGAGCCACTGGTGGCATATCAGGCGATACGAATGCAACCTCACCTTCAGCGTCCTCTAATACTTTTACGCCTACGATAGACAACTCCTCTGCTGCATCTCCACCCGCCACGCCACCTGTAACGGTTACTATTACCCTCACTGCGCAGGTTACAACACTTCCTCCTGAAACGCGTACGCTCTCGCCGCAAGAAGCTTACAGCGTCCTCGCAAGCCTTATGGCGGATGGCGGCACTATCATAAACCCTGCCACTTCCGTGAACCCTGTTGTCACATCCACGTCTGGGAGCCAGTCGGCAGAAGCAATATCGGGCGATGCCACGTCATTGACAGGTCCACCTTCTGAATCTACCAAACCGGACTTCTCCACGATGGCGACGCCGTCTGCATCCTCGTCTGACGGATGCTATTGACGGTCGTCCTTGATTCCTTCGACACCATCCGGACTCTTCACTAATTACTTAATGACATCTAAACTTGCGTTACTACATTTTTGTTCGGTCGTGGGGTCAAAGGAATGTATTTCAAAGGTATCATCCTCCAGACGGGTAATAAATCACTAGTATGATTTTAATGATACACACATGCAAAGTAGTAGCAAAACCAAAAACACCACATACGATATGTTACGACGGAATGAATGCAAGTCGGGAAAGATTGCCTCGATAACAAAGATACAAAGCATCACCAAGTGATTCAATCATGGATAGCAGTGCTTCAGTCATCATCCTCTTCATCCTCGACAGGCTCCTTAGCCTTCTTCGATCCGTAGGTTGCCTTAACTTTCTTGTTGGACTCTGGCTTCGAGCTACCAGAGGATTTAGGAGCCGCTCTCTAGAATACATAAAATATCATATTGAGTAACGGAAGCGAAAGGAAAGACCTAAACAACCTTTCGTTTCTTTCCATTTTCTTCGTCACCTCCAGCATCAGCCATCTCCTCATCGCCATCCGCATCCTGGGAGTAAGATACTATGAGTCTATCGAAGACACTGGCATCGGATAATATCTCACCTTCTTGGGTGCCTTCTTCTTGGATGCCGGCTTGGGTTTATCCTCCTTGGCGGCTTTTTTAGGAGCAGCCTTCTTCTTCGGTTTCTCCTCTACTTCCTCTTCTTCAACATCGTCGTCGTCGTCTTGGGCTGGGACAGCCGCCAGTTCGTCCGTGAAGTCTTCACCGGATTCATCGTCCTCGTCTTCCTGAACATGATTGGGGAATCAGACCTAACCGATGTTAAGAGTGGGCATAAACGAACCGTTTTCTTCTTCGTGACACGCTTCTTGGGGGGAGCCTTCTCCTTCGGCTCTGCAGCTTTTTTAGGGGCACGCTTCTTCTGAGGCTTCTCTCCCTCTTCATCCCCCACGTCTGCTTTCTGGGGACCCCATTCCATGATGTTACTTCAAATGTGTAAAGGACGGGGTTTGACATACCTTGGCACGAGGTTTCCTGGCTGGAGCCTTTTTCTTGGGCTTTTCCTCCTCATCATCATCCTCGGCTTCACCATCGTCAGCTTTCTGTATGAGTCGTTAGCTTAGATGCAAGGCACGGACGGCTATTCGAACGACCCTGACCTTTGTCGCCCGTGCTCTCTTTGGCTTTTCGCCGCCTTCCTCGTCAGTCTTTTTTGCAGCGGCTTTCTTCCTCTTGGGCTTCTCCTCTTCTCCATCTTCACCCACTGGCTTCTTGGCGGATTCCGGGATATCCTCTTCTGCGACATGACCATCTTCCCAGGCCTTGTCTACTTTCTCCTTGTCCTCGGAACTGAGATCGTCATAACCATCTAGATCTGACGCCTCATTCAACGATTTCTTGAAGTTCTCAATAATTTTGGGCGTGGTGCATCCCCAGTGTCTCCATGAGCTGGGCGAGAACAAAGTTAACGTACCGTCATGAAATGAGGAAGTCAAACTCAGCTTACAAGCTCGTGTTGCCACGGAACTCAACGATGCTGCCAAGACGAAGTGCACCCTTGGCGATCGCGGTACCTAGAAACAACGAAATCATCTATAAAAAATAAGTTGGCAAGAAAAAGGCATAAAGACCGACCTGCACAAGGTTTGGGGCCTGTAAACAATGTGGTTAGTTATATGAGCGCCGATCCACAGGATGAACATTGAGGGTCAAAGAAATCGCTCTCAGACGGCTGTACCCACCTTTACATTTAGCCCGTGCGGAAGAGGCATATTC
>QLOJ01010786.1:0-30520 GCA_003313625.1 Tricholoma saponaceum
CTTTGTCCTCAGCCATGCAGAGTCTGTCGGGCAACAGAATGAAGCCCAGATATTCCATGGTGTCTTTGTGGAACTCACATTTGCTAGGAGCAGCATAGAGCCCATTAGCTTGGAGTCTCCATAGGACTTCCTTAACATGAGCCTTGTGCTAGGTCATATTGTCAGAATAGATGAGGATGTCATCGAGGTATACAATAATGCTAACATCCAGCATATCACTGAAAATGTCATTCATGAAGCGTTGAAAAGTGGCGGGGCCGTTGGAAAGTCAAAAAGGGACAACCAGCCACTCATAGGAGCCCCAGCAAGTACAAAAAGTGGTTTTCCATTTGTCACCATCAGCTATATGGACCGAATGGTAGGCATGGCATAAGTTGATCTTGGTAAACACACAAGCCTTTTGTGGGGTGTCGAGGAGGTCTGAAATTAAGGGAAGGGGATAGCAGTCTTTCTTGGTTAGACAGTTTAGACCTCAGTAGTCAACACAAAGTCTAAGTACACCACCCTTTTTCTTAACAAAGAGGACCAGAACTCTGTGTAGAGATTTTGAGGGCCTAATGAAACCAGAGTGGATGTTCTCATCGATGAACACTCTGAGGGCCTCTAACTCCAACAGGGAGAGGGAGTACATGTGACTGGGAGGAGGAGTTGCACCTTCTTCAGTCTCAATCTTTAGATCATAAGACCGATGGGGAGGAAGCGTATCAGCTTCTGTGAATTCATGATACTCTTCAGAGACGTCTGATAAGTCTGTCAGATTCTCCACTAAAGTACCTTTAGCAGAGAGACCTTCCAGAGAGAAAGTCATTTGAAAAGTAATAGCTCCAGGGAGTTTACTAGCACGCATATAAGCGGCAGCATTAATGAATGCGATTTCAGGAGCTTGGAGTTTAGGAGTAGGAGGGGTTTTGGGAAATGAAGGAGTTTGTGGAGGAATTTCTGCTGGAAGGTTCAGGGTTGTGATTGGTTTTGGCAACAGAGTTGCTTCACCGGTGGACATCAGGGGTGCTGGACCTCTATAAATTGTAGAACGGAATGAGATTTGGCCTGAAGTCCAGTCAATCAACGGATTGTATTGCTTTAGCCAATTGTAGCCTAAAACTGCAGAATAGGAAGAGTCAAGCAGGGTTACATAAAATATCATATTGAACACTTCACCAGACAGAAATTTAATCAGGAGCTCTACAGTCTGTGTAATTGTGGAATTTGAAGATCCATCAAATAAGTGGAGTCCAATCGGAGTGACCAATGTAGTATTGATCCTATGATCAGATACAAATGATGAGTCAATAAAACAGTGCGAGGAGCCTGAGTCGATAAGGGTTTTAGTGGGGATGGAATAGGTCAGGAATGTAAGGTTGACAAAAAGTGAATCAGGGTCAGAAAGAGCAGATGCATTGAGTTGGACAAAGTTAGCGACACAGTGTTGGTCAACACAACCCTCAGCCTGTGAAGCTTTTCCCAGAGGGTTGTGGACTATTTTTTTGAGTCCACAGAATCTGACTTGGATTCAGCAGTCACTGTAGCAGCTCAAGCTTTAGCTGCCTTGGACTTGAGACAGTCATTAGCAATGTGTCCCTTTTCACCGTAGTAGAGGCATAAGCCTTCCTTCATGCAGCATTCCCATTCTTCTCCAATAAGCTTGCCATTCTTCCCCAACTTGTCAGAAATGGAGTTTTTTGGTTTGTCCTTCAAAGAAGAGTTCTTTGATCCAGCAGAGGAAGTGGAGTTTCTGCCATTAGAAGATGATTGGGATTTGGATTGATTGTTGTTGTTAGAGTTGTTATTGGAATTGGAGTTGTTGTTGGAATTAGAAGAGCCTTTAGAATCCTTTTTCCCTGAGGTCTTTTCGGAACCTCCAGAGTTCTTGGACTCGATGCAGGCTTCTTCTTCCTGCATCTAATAGATGTTATCAGCATCTTGAGCTTTGAGACATAACTGGGCTAGGGTTTGAGGTTTCCCTCCACAAAGCACTTCAGTGTGGAGATGAAGCAGAAGACCACAGTAATAGCGGCCGTGAAGTGCCGCCTCATTCCAACTGACTTGAGAAGCTAATTCCCAGAAGTCCACATTGTACTTCATGATTTTGGCTGTCTTCTTCATGATGAGTTTGGAAAGGGATTTCTTGGCATCTCCAACAGGATCATGTGGATCAAAGTTATCTTCAAGCTCACTAAGGAAAGCTTGATAGTTCCACATCCAATGTGCAGAGTTGGTAGGGTTGTTAAGACCTGGTTCAAACCAACTGAGAGCTAATCCTTTAAGATAAGAGAGAATAAATAGAATCCTCTTTTCATCTGAAGCAAAGACATCAGAACAATCACAGAAATGAAGATTGCAGGATACAAGAAAGTCCCAGAGTTTCTGAGGATTAGTTCCATTGAAAGTGACTGGTTCACAGACTTTAATCTTTTCTTGTTTGGGTGCTTGGGGTCGACAGAGAGTCCATAAACTGTCCAAGAGGTCATGTAGTGCATTGAGGAATAGACTGTTTGGGTCAGGTTTAGGATCATTATCAGGATCATCATTGCCTGGTTCATCACCAGGGTCATCAGAAGGACCTCCATTGGGGCCATCAGGTTCCTCTGCACCATCTGGATCATCAGGTTCCTCAGGGCCATTAGGATCTTCAGGGCCTCCGCCAGGAAGTCCATCTTTATTGTCAGGATTGTTTTGATTTTCTTGGTCAATGTCATTGTGAGGTGTGGTATTGCAGGGCCTTCTGATCTTGCATGGTTAGCCATTAGATTTGCACTGATAGAAGGAGCACCTGCTTCAACTTGTCGAAAGATATTGGATGGTCTATTGACAGTGCCAAAAGTAGAAGATGGTCAAGGGGCATTCAAGGCTGAACGTCAAATAGCGGAAATCCCATGGATTGTGCCCATGCAATGGAAAGTCCATGTTTTTTGTTGATGTGCTTCTGTAGGGGTCATAAAGATTTAATTGAGGTAGGAATGGTGATGAGAGAAGTGTGAGTTTGTAAATACTGTTAAGTACTGAACTCGAGGGAGGATGTCCATTGGAGGAATATTGGGAAGTCTGATGGGGTATCAGAAAGGACTTGGCTTCAACTTATAAGAAGTTGCACCCTTCACCTCATCAAGTGTCCTAATTTCTAGACAGAGGTAAACGGAAGAAATATCAGAGTTCTGAGAGATGTCCGAAAGGCAGAGGAGATTATAAACAGAAGTAGTATCGGAGTTCTGAGGGAAGTCCAAAAGACAGAGGGATAGACAAGAGGTTGAGATGGGTAAACTTGGTTGATTTACAAACTGAAGAATACAAACCAAAGTAGCTAGGTTTTATACTAGTGTGCAAAGTTAGATCAGATACCAACAGTAACTGCAGAGTCTGGGCTATGTCCAAGGCAGTAGCTAGTAATGGTGTCACCTCTAAGGTAATGTAATATAAGTTCATAACTAAGAGACCAATGCTATGCTAAGTTTTACTAAGTAATATCGTCAGAGGTCCAATGGAAGTCTGAGTTGCTGGAACAGGATGTAACAGCATCCCTTCATCCTTTGTGTCATAATTGGCATTGAGGGAATCCCATGAAGAATCTTATCCCTCAGCTGGTCAATTTCACCACAACCTCTGAGTTTGAACTTGATGTATCTGGTATGTTCATTCTATGTTGACTTGGTTTTGTACTAAGTGAACTCAATTTAGAGGGTATTGCTGACCATATGATGGAACCTGACGATGGGTCTGGATGTTGATGATCAGGGTTGAAGTGCACTTGCACCAGCTTCATATCTTGAACACAATGGTCAGGCTACATTTCCATCCAAAGGTATTGTCTCAAGGTGGTTCTGGTCAACCTTCTGCTTAAGTCAATGTATGTATGTGCTCATTAGGACCATAGTGCAAGCTATATATCCATATAATGCTCAGGGTGACAACGAACTTTCATTTAAAGAAGGTGAATTAATCAAACTCACAAGTGGCCCAATGGGGAGGTTGGTATTCTGGTGTTGGTTGACAGGAAGGCATGTGTCTTTCTTCTCTTATCATCATTGCTGGTGCTTATCACACAATACAGGGTTTACTTCAAAAGGTACAAATGGAAGATTCTCTAGCAACTATGTAGGGTATGGTCTAATCGTCCAGTTGTAAAGAGACTCATTGCATTGTCTGGCAGGTGGAAATGGCCTTCTCATCAAGTTATCGATACCTTCCTTGTATGCAGCATATGAATAACATATTTTGTGCATCGTCTGGGTATGAACCTTTGTTTGGACATCATCTCAATCTAAAGTCAGCATGTTGCCATTTGACATAAACGTCAAAGTATTGAACATTGATGCTTTGCTGCAGTCCATTTTATTTATGTCCTGTGCATTGAGCTGGAGGGAGTACTTTTGATCAGCATAGGTCTGGCTGTAAGACTAAATCCTTATCCTCCAATATATTTTCTCCTGAGCAACTCCTGTGGATTGGGACTTCTTTTTTTTCTTCTATTGAACCAAAATTGAGGTTTTGCATTCAAATTGTATCTATTCAAGGGCAAGAAAAATCATTTCATTACTTCTTGTCTTGTCCCTGTCATGGAACAAGTGATCTTGGACCCCACATATCTGCAGATTAGAAGGCAGGGTTTGGAGACTCCTCCCTCTTGTTCTTCTGACAACTGCACAGTCCACACAGCACATTAGTATACCAATCTTCCACTGACAGTCTCTAAATATCTTTTCTTTTAGCAGTCTTTATTAATTTCCTATCATTTACTGTAAATAATTTCTCCTATGTATGATCTAAACATTGGTATGAATCAAGTACCAGACATTGCATAACAGCATTATCAGAGTTGAAACTACACGGTCTATCTATAAGGTATGGTATGATGTGTGATGAGTACAGTAACTTGAAGGTACCTATAATCAGATAAGACATCAATCAAGCAGTGTTCTGTTTATCTGAAATGGATTACAAACACTTAGAGTGTTTGGCTATTATAATACTTGCAGAGATGACTGGGAACAAAGATGGTGGACAAGGAATTGTGCAGCAACAGGTTTGGAAATTGGAAGGAATCAGACAGAGATAGATTGGTTGGATTGAAGTTGGACGGATCAGCAAGATCATAATCATCGCACCAGTTGTCTTAGGCCTTCCATATAGGAGATAATGCAGGGTGATTCTTTATGCTGGACATCCCACCCTTCTTGGGAAACACTAGGCAGAATTGTAAAATGGTTGTTGGTGTAGGAGGATATGTACCACGAGCCACTGCTTGCTGTAGATCTGGTCTGATGTTAAATTTGTAGAAAGTTGGGGAGAGATCAAGTAAAGTCATAACATTGTAGTGTTGTGTGAGTCATGAGTCTTCTGCTTCCTTCTGATTCCACTGATCAGCAGCTAGTACTTCTGCGGTCAGTTGGCCTTCAGGTATAGCCTTGCTCCATACATGCTTGTTCTTGCCCAGACTGTGGATGACCTTCTTGGTGTTAGTGAGTCACCAGTCCAGGTTCGCAAAAGTAAAATCTCTGCATAAGAAGAAAGGAAGACCTTGGCAAGTAGAGATCTCATAAGAAGCTGTGAATCTGTATGCAATCAGATATGATTTCAGGAATTGATCCATGTCCTTCTCCAAGCCTTTTCAGGCAGCACACAACTCCCATAGAAGGGAGTGAACAACCAAGTAGTCACCGTACTTTATATCAGATGAGGTTTTTTTGATAGACCACATATTGGAAAATTTTGTGAACATGTTCATGTGATCCGGGACGTGAAGATTGACTGACACAAAGTATTCCAATTCGGTGACATCATGTATGTGCAAGTTGTATGAATCAAGGTCTGCTAATGTTCAGGCATGCCCAGGTATCTTCTTTCAAGGATAGTCTACCATAGGTGGGTAGAAAGACAAAGAGAGCTTCAGCAGAGTATGATATGGAAGAATCACAATGCCCATAAAATGACATGCCAGAAGTCACGATGGTTCAGTGTTCACCATTCACCATTCTGGCTTCCATAATCCAAGCAATGTATCTTTTTGAGTGGAAGTAGACCAGGTGTACAGTCGTTTGAGATCATGTGATCTTTAGTTGCTTTTCTACTGTGCTCATTGTTCTCCAGTTTGAGGTCTACATTGCTCCTTTTAGATTCATTTGCTTTCAGCCTTTTCACATATGTCAGACAACATGAGGGCAAACTGTAAGCAAAGAAACCAGCTCACACCATCAGAGATGACAGTAGGCAGCACCAAAAGTGGGCAGGGATCAGACTTGAAGCTGTTTTTGGACTGTCAAAACAGAGAAGGATCAATTCAGCAGGTCAAGACCATGGCAGAGTTCCACAGCTGGAAGTCTGTCACTTAAAAAAGTCATGTCCAGGGTAAGCTCATCACAAGTAGCCAGATTCCAGGAAAGATCTGATTTCTATGAACATCATACAAAACTAGATCACAATTAGCAGCCTAGATGCATAACGCAGTCGATGGCCTTCTGATAAATCTCAGCCTCAGTGTTGAAATGACCATGGAGATGTAGTGGAGTGTGAAAAAGAAAGCCAACTATCTGCTATAACTGGTCGCAGTTGTGATATTCTTTGTGAGAGACCTGCAATATTCTTGTGTTCAGAAAAGATTCTGACCAGCAGCAATAGCCATGTTCCCATCCCCCATCCCCACAATATGCTATCATTTAATTGATGATTGATAATCGATGCCAGTTGCATTGTTGCACCCAACTCCCTCAAAAGTGGATGCACTGAGTGATGTCCTTGTTCCCTGTCTGAGCTAGGCATCTCCCACTTCTGGAATGACAATTGCAATTCCCAAGATAACTCCTCCAGTAGCTGTGCTGCCACCCAGGACAACAAAGATGACAAGTACATCAAGGTCCATATCAACTCCCTATCCGACTTTGACTTTCACAACACCATCCCATTCCAGCATTCATTCCCCCTGTCATCACATGTGTCCACTCAGCCCCACCTCCCCCTCGAAGGAACAGGGTGGCCTAGAGACCATCCAACACCTGTGCTAGGCCTGTGTCCATTTCCTGCTCTTCCACTTCTACTGATTACACAAATACATTATCTTTCCCATGATTTCAGCCACCGATGCAGAATATTATCAAGTTGATAGGGACACCTCTTCACCCATAACTGCCGCTGACTTGCTGCTTTCTGCGGATGTGAACCTCAAGTTGCTGGCCCACTCTTTTGGGGAAAACCCCAGAAAGCCTCACCGCATCACATGTCGAGTAGTGTTTGAAAGTCCAGTCCATAATACTGGCAACTGGACCAGACCAGACCACAAAATACACCAGTTTAGACCAGACTTTCAGTCTGGTTTCCCTGGGTCCTGATCAGTTGCAGTTGCCAGTTGCACAAAGATCGTTCATTACATGCAACCAATAAAAGACTGGTTGCAACCAGTTATGGACTGGACTATTGGTTGCATATGATAGGCCTACTTTCCAGCTACAAATAACACCAAAGGTTTAAGAAATCAGTTGAGAATTGACTGAGTTATGACAAAAATAAAGTTTCATGCACAGTTTTGCATTGTTAAGTACTGAACTCGAGGGCAGATGTCTGTTGGGGAAATATCGGGAAGTCCGACAGGGTATCAGAAAGGACTTGGCTTCAACTTATAAGAAGTTGCGCCCTTCACCTCATCAAGTGTCCTAATTTCTAGACAGAGATAAACGGAAGAAATATTGGAGTTCCAATGGAAGTCCAAAAGACAGAGGAGATAATAATCTGAAGTAGTATCGGAGTTCTGAGGGAAGTCCAAAAGACAGAGGGAATGACAAGAGGTTGAGATGGGTAAACTTGGTTGATTTACAAACTAAAGAATACAAACAGAAGTAGCTAGGTTTTATACTAGTGGGCGGAGTTAGATCGGATACCGACAGTAACTACGGAGTCTGGGCTATGTCCAAGGCAGTAGCTAGTAATGGTGTCATCTCTAAGGTAACGTAATATAAGTTCAAAACTAAGAGACCAATGCTATGCTAAGTTTCACTAAGTAATATCGGCGGAGAAATGTCAGAGATCCAACGGAAGTCCAAGTTGCTGGAATGGGATGTAACATGCATGAGGAAAACTTGTGCAAACCATTTTGATCATAACTCAGTCAATTCTCAACCGATTTCCCTAAATATTAGCTCAAATTGTAGCTGGGAAGAAGGACCAGTTTTAACTGCAGTTTAGTCTAATATTCAGTTGCAACTGGTTCATAACAGTCCCCAAAAGTGTTAGACTGCAAAAAACCAGTCTGTAGCAGTCCAGTCCAGTTTTTTTCCTTATTTGAGAATTTGATAGACCAGTTGCGGTTGCAGTTCATCCATTTGGACATCAAAAAACTGGACTGGACTGGACTTTCAAACACTAATGTCGAGTCCCTCCCTGAGTTATATGCTTCCACTTCCATGGGTGAGGCAGGCATGAAAGAACTAGGATAGGACCACTTAGGGGAGAGGGGGAAAGTCAGTGATGAGAATGGGTGTAAGTGCACCTTGTACATGGAGACAAAAAGTGGGAAGGGGGATCAGGGGTAGGAAGATGTTCCCTTCTGAGATGCAGGTACTTGCAGGCAGCGAGAATGGCCAGGATTCCCTCATGCAGACAATTCAATTGCCACCTCAAGCCTGTGTATGAAACCTTCATTAGGAAACAAACATGCTTGTTCTTTTTCTCTCTAGAGAGGTGTTGTGAAAATGGCCCTAGCTGGGGTTTGAGTCTTTGGGAAGTACTCTTCCTGAACCCATGTTATCGTCTCCTGGTAGTTTGAGGCAGCTGTATCGTGGTGGGAGAAGAGGTTCATGTTGTTGTGACGTGACCGTGACATGAAAGTTGCCCCATGTCAACTGATATGTGGTTAGGTGACGCCGAGGCCTTCCAAATAAACTTGAGACATATTTGCTACACTTGAACTATGGCACACCTACCTAGAGTTGCCAAACCAGCCCCACAGTGGAACCAACAGGATCTACGTGCTTACAATATACATGTCCACCCCAGCCTTGGTCAGTATTCTTCAACGGACTAAGGTGTAGCAGCAGTGTTCTACCCTCCCTTGCCAAACTTCCACCTACCTCCCCACTCCATTCATTCCTAATGGCGCCTGTAAAGAATCTAGATCAGGACGCCCTGTTCGCCTCCACTCGCCTTGACAGGCTATTATACTACCCTATCCAGTTCAGCAACGAGCTAGATGGCAAAGTTGATAACTTCGTTGCATATCTCATTCCAAGCATGGGTCTTCCTTATGTACCAAGCTACGTGCTCATGATCGATCCCAGCACAAGGCTCACCTTCCAAAACTGTGGGAAGACGTACCCCACTTACGCAGACTTTTGCACATATTCAGACTACGTTGTTTCAGACATGATGAACCTCCTAATCTCCCTTGAACGCTTCGTTGGACTGGATGTGCATTATGATTCTGAAGAAGACGTAGTTGATACGAAGTATAAATTCGATCTCGAAGATTGGATTCACAAACCCCTAGCATGCTGGCCCAGGGATGATGCTGAAGCGAAATTGATCGCAACAGCGATTGCGTCATACAATTTCAACAACTACGAAGTTCCAAAACGATATCATGAGGATGCTGATTTGAGGGGGGTGGAGCCTGAACCATGTTTCGTGGTCCAAGATCCCATGTTCATGCCAGGAATTGTATGGAAGGGAACTCGCCCATCGTTCTATAAACTATCGATCGGGAGCGATCTCGTTAAAGCTGTTCAAGCTGGAAAATACCCTCGCGTACCAACGAGGGTATATAAGTACACGCCCATACTGCCCGAGGAACCAGAGGGAGGCATGGATGAATTGGGAGTGAATGCGATGTACCCCTTGGCCAACCGGAAGGTTGTTATTGGCTGTCTAGAAGCATTCAAAATGTTTCTGAGGGTCAAGAGGTTTGGCAATGGTATGCCGAAATTACGTCCGCGATATTAACAATTATTTTCAAAGCCAATAGGACTCAAAATCCAGGATCCAGTAAGTAGTGAGTACATAGTAGTCTGCCGGGTTCAAATTATATATCTCTTCTCTTATACAAAGGGTTCATTTCCATTTGTCTGGTCTATCTTGAACTCTGTGTTTAAACAGTCTTCTTAAAATTGAGAAATGATGAGCGGAGAGGCTACGGAAGTACAAGATATTAGGTGGGTGGAGGTGTGGTGCACGCGTAAGAAGATGGAAATATTAGGTGCAAGTGTGTCCCACAAGACGGTATGAAGAAGCGATGACGACACACAACTATATGGACATAGTATATGGATGACAGGCTATCTGCTACCGCCCACTAATGACGTTCGTAGATATGCCCCATTGGTACCCATCGGCCCATACGAAACTGACGACGGTAAGGAGTTAGGCAGAGTACCAGGCTGTATAGGTCCCATGCCCATCTGACTCTGCGAAGAATTCGAACTTTGTGGTTGATTATGCGATTCTCTAGATGACGAGCCACGATCCTCTCTCTCCGCAATCGTCGCACCACCTCGCCCTGGATCTGCTAGACCGTTCGAAACGGTGAATGTTTGACCAAGTCCATACAGTTTCCCAGAAAACTCTGCGTCATCCACTTGATCATTGAAGTATAAGTCCCGCATTTTGAAAAAGGTGGAGGCTGTCAGGAGCGAGTCTGACCCAGCTTGATGAGACGAGCCGATTCGCACGACCTAAGGATATAAAATCGCTCTGAGTGATAAGCACCACATGAAACAACATGATAGCGTACACCCAAATCATCGGCAACCTCTTGTAGACCACCTTTCAAGACTTTGGTAGCGCGCATCAGGAATTTGAGGTCGTATACGGTAGGGAACCATATTCGCAGGAGAGCAAAAAACTTGTCTTCCGTTGTAGGTAACGACTCGGCCGTCAGCAGTTTTACGAAGTAGCCGAAATCATAACCACTGCATGAAGCTATGAGTACGCCCGATCAAGGAATAAGATGTGTTTGAGAGACGCATGTCATGTGCAAATGCACCTGATACCATATAGGAAGGGTAGGATAATAGCTACTCACCTATGAAATGAAATCCATTTCGTTTCGGGTGCCAACACCATGCCTGACGTTATCATCAATTCTGCAAAGTCGTTCGGCGATATTCCTATCTCCTCGTGCCTTTGAAAGTCAAATCCAGACTTTTGCAGAAGTTCTATAGACTCCGGGGCATACATGTCGTCGCTGGCAAGTGTATGAGAATCTCAAACCTAGTAGAGAATCTATGGATGAACTCACTTGACACTGAATTTGAAATTAAACTGCCAAGTTGAACACTCCTCCGGAAAATTCCCCTCCTCGTCCGCTAGCGTGATACCGACCTGAATGATCTTGAGCAGGTCAACATTACACCGCATCGTTTGGTAGTGGTAGTCGGATGATGTCTTGAAGGTTCCTATTGGGCGAGCTACAACTCCAGGGAACTCCGTATCCTGGACTTGGCGTAAGCCGACAACACGAGGTGGAATGATGGCGAGACTAAGACCATTGCGATGTACGGATATTGTTCGATGATATCACGAATACTGCGCATCTCCGCATCGAGGTTTGGTGCCCAAACCTCTCGTATTCGAGCCATATCAGCCAGGGAATCGGACGACGACTGCTTTGAAGGAGCCACGACTGAGCCAAGGTAATATATAGAAACAAAGGTGTATTCAGTTACGTAATATCTATCAGTGCTAGTGCTTACGTCAAAACCGAAGGAAGACATTCCGAGTCCTTAACGTCCTCCCATGTAGTAAAAAAGGTTCGAATTCTGTTTTTTGGTCTGCGTACGGGAGACTAATTGGAGACTGATATGCTTTTTCTAGAACCCCCTTTTCATCAATTGCAAATCCTTAAAGCATCTTAGCCAGCAAGCTTCATCCAAAACAATCAGCCCAGTTTCTGGCTATCTAGGCGCTGGGGAGCAATGAATACGCCAATCACAATCAAAATCTTCTACAGTCGCCAATTTCCTTGATGCTGTGGCTCGCCTGATTAATGGATGTCGATGACCTTTGATCAAAGATCGAGCACCCACAAACTATAACTTATAAGTACCTGTACGCACTACGCTCACCCCAACATCACCCACCACCTTCAATTTATTGAGTATTATGACCGTGACTCCTGATGATAGTGCACGCCTCCAGGCCTTGGGCATTTCGCTTCTGAACAACCTTACAAGTTTAGCAACGGTCACTTTGCTACAGGGTAATGATATTACCATTTACTCTGTTGATGCTCTAACAGAACTCTAACCCCTCCATACCAGGCATATTCATAATGGTCTTTTCCATCGCATTACGCACCACCTTGTTAGTCCGAGTCTACACTACTGATTTTACTGGAGGTTTAAATTCCATTTATAGACGCCGAGGACTCAAATCTCGCCCAACATGGGGAATGTTCATTCTAATCATCTTCAGCTTCGCCTTGGCCACCTTATCCTGGGCTACGTGGATGGCAAGTATTGCAATTGAGATTCGCTTGGCGCTTGTAGAGAACATCGGTATGGAGTTGACTGAGAAGAGGGTTCTAACCAATGTGGCAATGGCAAAGCTGTCACTAATCCAGCAATTTTCCGCAGTTGTTATGGTGTTGTAACTTCAATTTTCCATCTTACAGCTATCTGAAATGTATGCTCCTGCCATTCCTAGTGGATTGTTAATGATAGTGTGGTTGTGTGGCGAGCTTGGATCCTCTTTCCAGAACGCCGATGGGTCATGGTCGGCCCTCTTTTCTTTTTGTTGGCAACATTCAGTGAGATTTGATGCTTCACAATTATTTAACCCAAATCACTGACTCACGCATTGACGACTGCATCAGCGATAATACTCACTTCCTTCGTGGCGTATATCACATCAATAACATCGTCTAATATGTACTACGGCATTATGCTCAACATCACCCTCATCATATCAATAGTAACGAACCTTCTTGCTACCATGTTGATTGCATACAAGCTATGGTTGGTCAATATTCCCTCTGATGTCCATGACGATTACTTATTCCTGAGTCCTGACAGGAGCCACCGAAAAGTCACCAGCAATCTTGGTCTGAAGAAAGGAAAGTCTCATGTGCAAAAAGTGCTGTTCCTTCTTATAGAGTCAGGAGTCTCCTTCCTTGGATTACAAGTGAACTTTTGATTGATTTCATGTGCTACTGTCTGACTTATCATGTCCTAGTTGGCAAACTTGTTGATTGGCTGGTTAAGCCCAGATACTCCAGATACAGCTGCTACCTATGCAACTTCTGTTTGCAAGGCCATTTATGATGAGGCTGCAGTGAGTCTTCCACCAGCCTATAATCTGTGTTGGCATCTCACTGACCTGACAAATTCTGCCAGGTAATGTTTCCGTCACTCACATTTATCATTATCAACAAAGAGTGCTCGATCGTAAATACGTTTGGTTTCAGCACGGTACTTGGGAGCGATTTGAACGGTGAAGGCCACGCTTATAGCGCTGAACATCGTCCAGCAACTATCGGACATCTTGTCTTTGCCAACCTGCCCAACAATAGCACCGTATATAATGAACGGTCGCTTTCGCCCAAACATTCTACATTCCCTGGAGATGGTGGTGATTCACGCTTGCCAGTGGCTTAGCCGTTTGAACTTAAAGCCTGATATGCCGAAATAGTTAGCGCGATGGTATTACCTTTGAAATAGTCCTGTTTGACCTTCATTACCATGAATATCAATTGTACAATGTATTTTCATACAGGAGCAAGTGCTCATTCTAACAAATCTCCCCCAATCCTTCCCCTTAGATCAACTCCGGTTCCCTGTTGACAATCTATTAGATCTCTCGGTCGACACTCTACTCGAGCCTTCAGCATTCCCATTCCCACCAAGCCCCATTGTACACGCTCTCACACCCCCGTACCGCCTACCCCCCTCTCCCTACCAGCCATGCCCAGATCGACGAGGAGCAGAGGAAGGAGAAGAGTTGCTTGATGGTGCAGGTCTGCTGGGGTGCACGGGTGAGGATGCGGCCACGGCCATGGCTTGTGCATGGCCTGAGGCGGAGGTGGTGATGCAGATGGGTGGCGCAGGGTGAGGAGGGGATAGACGGGCGTAGTTTTACCCGTAGGAGATAGCCCCGCTGCACAGACAAGCTCAAGATCATAAACTCACTGAATAAGGCCGCGTACTTCTTCCCATCATCACTTCATCGCTAGTATGCGGAGTGGAAGCTGTGGGATGCTGTCCCCTCACCCCGATTCCAAGCAATCAATCTTCTCGAATTTGGTGACGATACTACTACCAACGAAGGCGGGACAGGGATATTGACGAACTACAAGAGGCAATCTAGATTTTCAATACATTTTTTGCCCGCTTACGCATCGGGCTCAATGTACACAGTATCTACAATGATATGACATTTACAAGGTATATGATTGTATAAAAGAAGCGTTGCCATCCGCATCTGAGTCTCCAAATACAGATGTTAAAACCAGGCCATGTAACTGGTTTCCTCCAAATCAACCATCAGTGCCCCATGGTCAAAATTGAACGTGTCATTCTGATCTACCCTGGGTGAAGCAGGGATGAATGGTGTTGCCTGCGCCTGCGCCTGTGCACCTGTATACCGCTCCTCCACACCTACACCTGCGCTGGCGTACTGGTAAATATCCGGCATCCACGATTCGCCGACCGCTCTGGGGTCCGTTTCAGATGATATTGGTAATGGACCTCCTGGAAGTTGTGGATAGGGAAGCGGGTTACTTGTTTGGTGATGCAGGTGATACAGATTTGGCGCTGTTGTGAACTTGATCTGTTCTGCATATCTGACGAGGTAATGGTGAACGTTCGAGAACGATTCTGGGAGCTGATCTGGAGGCGGTTGTGTTGTAGGATAGCTGGGAGCTTGATTCTGATAGGCAGTCTGCCCGTTATTTGCGGAGGAAGCAGATGGGGAATTTGCGGAGAGGAAAATCCGACGAGCTCTGTCGGTTAATTTTTCCATGACGGGCTGTCAAATAGATATCATGACATAATCTCATCGGCCCTGCAACCGGTTAAGACTTACGAGAGATTTGCCGCTGAACGGTAGAATTTTAGCGGCTCTCCGGAAAAGCTTACAAATCCGATCCAAATCCTGCAAGGCATACGGTGCAACAGGAGTGGACGGAGCACGAGATATGAATAACGAAAGGGTGACCTAGGGAAATTAATGGCGTAATCAATACATGGCAAATTCTGGACGTGAGATAGGTTTGAGCTTACAGCAGCTGAAAATGAATTAAACCAGAAATGCAGAAAACGCACACTTAGTTGCTGTTCTTGATCGAAAAGAGTTTCAACTGCAGATATTATGGAAGCTGCGCCAAGATATGTCGCCAGAACAGAAGGTGCAAATTGGTGGTGGAGATCGAAGGTTTCCGGCCCGCTCATCGCCTCGGTGAAAAAGCGGCGGTGGAGCTGCAGTAGTGCTGCAGTGCATCATCAGCGAGAATGCCTTGAATTCATCAAGAGTTAGAATACCTATGTCACGGCCCATAGATACAAGAGCTCGTTGCATAACCAAAAACCGAGGTCGAACGTCGTGGTTATACTGCTCGTCGAGTATGACGGGTATCTCAAAGTCCCGTACCATTTTATCCAGGTCGACAATGTGCGGATAGTTTGGTAGATTGACTGCCACCATCGCCTCGAGGATAGGTGTGAGGACCCGGATAAAGAACGCGTTTTTCCACTCGTGGTCTTATAGAATATTATTTAACTTGATTTTAAGAATATTGAAAAGGTAAAAACATACATATAACCTCCTCCTTTGGGACATACAAGCCAGCGCCATTATATGACGGGGGCTTTGTATCGACATGCGACAGACAAATCGAAGGCGGGCGTCCGAGTGACAAGCTCTGTGAGACGGGTATAAGCTATTCGATCCTGCGCAAGAAGAACAAGGATGGATGAGAAGAGCCAATCACCATCCGGCAATCGAGATTCAACAGTTCCCAAAACACCGCTCTTCGCTTTTCGTCCTCTTCTGGGATGCCTTTCAACCGGGAGTTGTCGCGGTCTGTGAAGGACATTACGGCTGAGGGAGCAGCAAGGGCGAGATTAATTCACTCACGAAGTCCAAGCTAGGAAGGATAAATAATATCAGGCGTGTTACAACGAAAAAAGGGAGCCGTCTCGTACTCCTTGAGCAAGTTTTGCAACAAATCCCATTAAATTCCAAGCATAGCCAACAGCTTTCCTGTTGTCAGAGAAAATCAAGTGAAACCAAATCATGAAAAACTAATGATTGCGCTATCAGCTTTTGTCTGGGACTTGAACTGCTTTCGCGTACCAAAGCATGCAATACATCAAAATCTGGCTCCTCCATAAGGGGTATCTCACAAACTGAAGCTCGGGCAAGATGGTGATATGCTTCTCCGTGAAGATTCCCAAGAGGACGTTTGAGGTCGACCAAGCACCCAATTGAGAGAATCATAAGTAACAAAGCAAGGCGGCGCGGACTGAGGTCTTCGACCGTGGTAGTGTAACAGTGATGGAGCAAATTCTGGAGGAATGTTTCGGAGGCATCCAAGTTATATCTGATTTTTAGATATTAGGGAAATTACTATGCGAAGAGATAGGATTCATAAACTTACTGCCAGAGAGCATTTCGCTGTGCTTCTTCGCAAATGGCTCGTGCTTCGTTTCGAGGAGGTAGAGCCTCTCGTATGCGCTTTCGGATCCTAAGATCGACCGACCAAGGGAATGGGAAGGTAGCACTGAGCTGGAGGATATCGGGAGGAATCTGCGGTGGGGGAGACTCTGTCGTCGCAGAACACTCCGGTGCTTCTATTGCGTGGGGATTGCTGTTGGGTGGATGGTTTAGTGACGGGGATCCAGTGGGATCTTGGAGGTAGTGGTCTTTGTGGGATGGAGAAGGGTTGGGCGGGGGTGCTGCACTTTGAGAAATGGTATATAGGTCCTGCGAAGTCTTGATCTGAAGCAGTTCTGGAGCCAGCAGGGGATGGGGCTGGCTGGAGCCAGTTGATTGCGCCACTTCGAGCGCTTCTTCAAGCTGCCGTACACGGTCACCTAACTGTATTATCTTCTCATGGAGCTGTTCCGTGTTAGCCAGTATAAACCTTCTCGTTATGCATTAAATAGACCCTAACATTTAGTGAGTGTTTTGAGTCACATACCGGCTCCCCCGTCCAGACGTCAGAGCACCTGGAAGTCTAGTCAACTCGGCGAATGATGGAAGGACAAGGCAAGATTACGCGCCTTCTGGGCAAAGGCTACCACATCCTCGCTTGACGCAAGACTGCAATTTATGTACGTAGTAGTTTACTCGTTCTGCCCGATGAAATCTGAAGAACAAACCTGGCATGGGAAAACGCGATCACACTTCGGAGAGATCAGAAAGGCTTGTTAATATGGTATACTACCACAATACAAGAGGCGTAAACCTTGCCTTCAACTTCAACCTGCGGAACGGAAGCGGGTAACGATTAGAAGACCAGATAGTAACCCGGCAACGTGGCTCAAGTGGTCTACTCGCCGACGACACTCCTTGCAGGATAGCCTGCGATTCTTGTCTTTTTCCTGTATTCGCTGGACTGCCAGCACTGGACCACTTTTCACTTTCTCACTTGACATTGCAGGCTCCTGGGTTGCGCCGAGTATCGCGGGATCATGATAGCTACTGCCGCCGGGACCACTGCGGGCTCGTTTGCTAGGACGTTTATGCTCCTCATCGTGAGGCTGGGGTAGTCTGTAGTCAGGAGTTGCCTCGAGCATCTAGAGGAGGTAATAGAGGGAGATGTAGTACGGGGTCAAGGTGAAAGTGTAAAACCTTTCGAAGCACAATAAACCCGTGACTAGTAGTTGACTCCGTGGTGAGCGTCAGTGTACAAGTCATCAACGATGCATCAAGATTATGTATACCATTCTCTTGCAGGGCGTTCGAATGCGGTACAATTGAAATCGTAATCCCGTCCTTGTGATCGCAAGTTAACATCAATTTGTTAATCTGGGAAAACTACCTCCGTCAGCTCCTCGAGTCGTCATTTGTGCGATCTTCTCGGACTCTTTGGAAATCGCGAAGACATACACATGTTCGTCATAAGTACGGAATTCTACAGTACCACGCAAAAACGACGTACATAGATCATACATATGTAGCAGAAAAGAATTTGAAAAATACCAAGTAGACAAAGAAAACGAAGAGGAGACGTGAAATAATATTATTCAAGCGAATGCCGAGATGCTAGGAGATCAGAGATCGTACATAGATCTGCCGGATCCGAAACAAACACACGTTGAAGGGTCGATAATCTGATGACAAAACAGTATGTTCTATGTAACGACTTACAAGAGGACATATCCACCAGCCGAAGTCGGCAGAAACCCACTCTAGAAAAACGACATCCAACCCTGATCGCTGTTCGAATTCAGCGCACCCAGCTCAAAGTTGAGCGTGTCGACTACAGCTAGCCGGGACGTTGGTGAGAGTGGGGACTGGGGTTGAGGGGAAGGCGTGGGGGGGCCATTGAGAGGCAAGACGCCCTTGTGGAAGGTAACCGAATAAAGGTCTGGAAGTACAGGCGACGTCCGCGGGATGTTCGGCGGAGGAGCCCAGAAATGAGACGGCGGGCAGGGTGGGCTGACCGTCACCGAACACTTGCAGGGCTTGCGCTGCGGGTATAGTGCTTTGGCCCGCTGATGGACCTCGACGATACACTGCGCAAGGCTGCGATGCGTATACGCGAAGGGATCACGGGCTTCTTGTTGGTGCTGGGTTTCAACTTGAGGAGCGACGAAGCCTCTTTGGCTTGCACCAAATTCTTCTTCATCGTTGACTACATGTTGAAGCACGGTTTGAATCTCCTGCCCGTTCTCCCACCGATTATAGATATCATTAGTTTTGTTCACCATAGTCTCCAGGATAGGCTGAAACATCGCCATATGGTGAACGGCGGTATAAGGGGAATTACTAGCCAACTTACTATTACTTGCATTGCTCGGGGACACGTGTCTTTTGCGGAATTAAATAGCATCCGGGCCCGCTCCAGCTCTTGAAGGGCCGCAGGTGATAAACAAGTGAACGGTGCTCGGGAAACAAGCAAGCACAAGGCGACCTGTACGTGAGCATTAGAAATCATTGTAAATGGTGATAAAGGAACAGGTATTGACCGCTGCCGAGAAGGCGTTCGACCAGTACCCCAATATCCGCGCGGTCAGTTGAGGTTCCCGTTGATACAGATCTTGCACAGTGGCAATCATGCGAGAAGCACTGAGGAACACGGCAACCACTGAAGGTGCATATTTATGTCGTCGATTGAACGCTTCTTCAGGTCCACTGAGGGCACGCGTGAAGAAGGTACGATGCAGTTGCAGGAGTACTGTGACAAAAATGTCAAATTGATACTTCTAATTAGCCAGATCAAACAACCTACCAGCTTCTAACGCGGTGGAGAGGGATGCCTTTTGCATGATCAGCGAACGAGACTGTAGGGCCCCACTTCGAAAAGGGTCCGGAATGGAGAAGTCACGTATTTTCTTGTCTAGCTCTATCACCACGTTGTACTCCAATAGCGATGGCTGCGAGATAAGGTCGAGAACAGGGGCGAGGCACTCCCTGTAGCACGAGTGTTTCCATTCTTGATCTGATGTGAAGTGCAAATAAGTACCGGGTTCTATCAGACACTGGTATATATGCAGCACGAACAATAGTGTAAGCTTTCTGATGGATCGCAACCAAAGTCGGGGGTATAGGTAGGCCGCTGGCAGTCCATGTACTTGATGCATAGCGAAGGCGGGCGACCTAGGGAAAGAGACTGTAATAACGCGATGTTAGAAAGGAGCGAATGGCGTATTTAGGAACTCACCAGCCTAGCATCCAAGTAAAGAAGTTCCCAATACAGCGACCTCCTTTTCTCGACTTCTTCCGGGATTACTTTAGTTGCTCCGTGATTGCGATCTATAGAAACACATCAAAGATAGTAAGCTCGCCTCATTTAGAGTACAAACACACAAAAACGACGTACGGAGCCCAATCTGAAAGTACTGGTCGTAAGCACCTTAAATGACAATGGGACAAAAGGGAAAATAGCTCACGCTTTGTGCAAGTTTGGCCGTAAGCCCCATCAAGCCCCACGCATATCCCGCAGCCTTCTTTTTATCAGAAAATACCAGTAAATACCATATCTCATAAAAGAGCGCTGTGATAGTCTCGACGTTTGTCTCCTCCATGACGGGGATCTCGCACAGCGACGCACGCGCAAGCTGGTGGTACCGCTCTGCATCGGGAGAATCTGGCCCCCGTTTGTGAAGGTCCACTAAGCACCCCACGGATAGTATCATAAACAGCAGGGCGAGGCGCCGGGGACATAGGTCTTCGGTCGGGGAGGTGTAACAGTGGTGTGCGAGATTCGGGAAGAAGGTCTCGCTTGGATGAGGGTTGTACCTTTCGTGCGTGAATCAGTCAGTTTCAGTAATGTGATAGCTATTGTTGGAATATTTGCTTACTGCCACAATGCATTTTGGCGAGCTTGTTCCCAAAGGTATTCAGCTTCTGATCGATTGGGGAGCATCCCTTGGATATATTCGCGCATGGGCAGATTAGGTTCGGGGGATACGTTATCCGGCAGAGGATAACTATGGCTCAATCGCACAACTTCAGCAAATAATGTATCTGTACTCTCTTGCTGCACCTTGAGCTGGCAGGCACAAACAAATAAGCAGCCTGCAGCGTTATGCAAAGTATAGCGGGGGCGAACCTGGTGGGCAAGGCTTTTTTGGGTTTCCTCGTTTGGACTATGGATATCTACTTCCATCTGACCAGAGTTTGCATCATGATCGTGACCGTTTTCCGAAGGAGTCGAAGAGGCATCCGCGCCTGCTTGTAAGCCGCCATACAGGCCCATAGTGCTCTTGATACCCAGAAACTCTGAACGCAACAGAGGATGGATCTCGGTTGAGCATTGTGAATGGAGAGCTTCGAGGGCTTCTTCGAGATGACGGATGCGTTCACTCATGTCATGTATCTTGGTGTGCAATTGCTCTGTGTTGGCAAGGATGAACCGAGTGCCCTTGCCAGACACCAGGACACCTTGAATTACATTCACGGTTACATTTGAAGGCGAGTCATATGATCAGTTGTAACGTACCATCGGGGCATATCTCAGCGCACCCCCGCTTCTGTGAAAACGGGGTACATTAAGAAGTTACACAGACCATTGGCACAGCGGCATGAATTCTTTCTTACCTTGCAGGACGCGCATGGAAAGTTGCGATCGCACTAACACCGCTGATTAATACGCTTCACGGCCCGTGAATATGATAAAGGGACCCACCCGTAACTTCAGTCTGTACGTAGATACAAGTGCAAGTCGTTCATCAATCTTCACGGCAGACAGAGGTGAGGAAAAGGCTACGTACCTTCTGCATTCGCAACATGAAAGAGGGGCCTGCGAAGGTTATTTCATCAGTCAACCCGAAATTGAGTCAGCAATTGACGCACCTTCTTGCCCCCAGGTTTTTTCATAACGTTCCCCTCAGCGATAAAGATATGATCCACTGGTGCATTATGAACGTATCTGTTATCCTCGGTGTCCCGCGGCCTAGATGGAACGCCTGACTTTCGAGGCCTCTTAGGTGGACGAGCATCTTGAACGTCGTGCATGACGGAAACTGCCACCGGCAAGACCATTGCTTGGAGGTGCGTGGAATTCGGAGAGGCTGAAGGTGGTAGGCGAATGCTGTGAGCGGGGATCAAGAACCTTAAAAGTACATATACTTATGGCGATACCGTTCCTCAATACGCGCGTGACAGCCTGCTGATCAAAAGGAAACCCCTCGGCCTATTTTGGGTCCCAAAGAAATAGCACTTTCCAGCGAGTTGTCGCTGCCATCATTTGATAGCATTCCCGTCACGGCATCTAGCCTGCGGTCCAAGCGGAAAGTACATCCCAGACTTCACCTCGACTGTTAACACATCGTCCAAAATCCCAGTGGAATGACTCGGGAATAACCTTGAAATACCAGTTCCATATGGATGTAACATGCGAAATGAGGTGGATTACCCGTGTGTCTTCACACACGATGATCGCGTGGTACCGGTTCCCATTGCCACGCCACCAAGTGATAGGGGCCAAGCCAGGGCTCGATATACCCCGTTTGGGATCAAAGATACCTTATCAAGCAAGCGACTCACACGTCTCCCTTTTCGTCAACTCTTGCACTATACATAAGTTCATTATCATTACTTAAATCCTTCTCTGGAAGAGCGAATCATTTCAGGTCATTTCTGGAGGCCTAGGAACTTTCGAAGACCTGTAGTAGCCTGCAGGAAACATTGAAATCGGGATCATGGACTGTTGAAATTAAGACTCACGAGAGGGTGATAGATTTCTCGGCACATTAATCAATCCTCCATTTCCGCTTATGCGCCAAAATATTAATGCACTGCGGAACGATCATGGGTACTTGCAATTCAAGGGTTTGCAATTCAAATTCTCACGCATGAACGTTGAACGCGTGAGCTTGAACCATGAAATGGCAGGTCGCGATCGGACCGCTGGAAATAAGCAAAATACTTTGCTATGCTACTATTCTTCGCAGCTCCTGCGGCTTTATACAATCGGGTCATTGCTGTCGTTAACAACCGGGGTGCTTGGCTCAATACCGCTGAGTACTCCGAACCTCTCGCAGTGACTCCTGGACTAGGCTTACGAGTTTCGCGCCTGTGGCGAAGATATCTCGATTGTATTCTCGATTGCATAGGGATCCTATGTGATATCCAACATGGAATGGAGCGCATGGTGGTATGCATCAGTCATCTTGAACAACTAACTCGTGACAATTGATCGCCTGACACTCGCCACTATGTCCACGAATTGCTGCGAAGCCTGTCAGAACGCTCACACCACTCGGGGTAGACCTGAATACATGTAACCGTTGCTAAACTATACCTGGTGCGGTAGGTGCATGTATTTCAAGTTTGTCAATGGCGATAATTTCCAAGAGAACTGCAGAACCAACAAGGCATATTTCCTTCGCTGGGTGCCATGGCGGCCACAGGGGTCGGGAGTTACCGGCGGGGTCTGTGCAGCTGGGGTCTTGAGGCGGTGTTGGCAGGCCGCGTCATTCCCCTTTTGTACATCGCAAGCGTAGAACGAAAGAAATTATATTTTCAAGTCGCTCATTCTCTTATGACTCCAAAGTGCCATCATATAGCATTCATATCTAAAGACAGGCTCATAAGCTTTAGAGCCAGCTTTGTCTTCAGCTTCAGCGCTTGTTCTGGATATCGTTTTCGGCCATCCCGGCCTTACATGAGCGCCAGGGCTCCGCCGGCGGATCCACTTCCTTCTTACGTTTTCTTCCCAGTGTCATAATTGACCCTGGATTCCAACTTTCATTGGCGTGCCACATCACTACTTTGTGTGGTTGCATCTGACACAACCACGTTGCCAGTACTCTATGAACTTGAACTATGTCTGATGCAACTTCGTCATTCTTCACTCTTACATCTGTGTACTCGCTCTCTGGTGTTTTAGGTGTCGTGTTGCTCTCGTACACAGGTTCTAAAATTTTCTTGTCTAAGAATGCAAGGTGGCAGGATCGGTGGACGTTCATGTGGCTTGTACGTTACCTTTTCTTGCTATATCTCCTGGTCGTTTTTTATCGCAACTCTTTCAGGCTTTTGACGCAATGATTCATTTCGGCTTTGAAGGGTCTTGGCTTTATCTTTCAGTCTTTGGGCGCCAGGTGAACACAAGCACTGGGCCGTTTGCTACCATGTGTATGTTTCAAACATCGGTTTTATTCAAAGCCATACCTATCTTACACCCAGTCATTTGTGTTTAGGGAGAGAATATGCCGCAGCCGACTTGCGGTGGGGCTTCTCAGATCCCACCATCGTTTCCCTGGAGATATTGACTGTGCTCGGGGGTGTTCCGTTGTGCCTTTACATCCTCAAGCTGTTGGCAAATGACGATCCTGCAAGGTATTATTGGTTGGTTATACTGTGCACAGCGGAGCTGTATGGCGGGTAAGATTAAAACACTTTTCCGAGGAGTATTTTCATCGCGTTCTCCGTAGCTGGATGACCTTTTGTCCCGAGTGGTTGACTGGAAGCCCCAACTTGAATACTTCGAACTGGCTCTACCTCTGGGTTTATCTCATTGTGAGTGGTCATTTGATACGTGGCATCCAGCATAGTCTGATAATGACATGATGCTCCTCAAAAGTTCATGAATGTTATGTGAGCGCATCCTATCGTCATTTTCTGCTCATTGTATAACTTCTGTGTTTAGCTGGGTCATCGTTCCCATCGTGCTCATGGCAGACTCGTATGGCCACGTTGCACACTCGCTCCGTGCAGTTAAGACGGCTTCGAAATCAAAAGTCAACTGAATCCTTCTCACGATGGTCGGATGGGCATATGTAATGCCGCGCTTTTAACCTCCCGAATCTACTATGTAAATACCATTGTTTCTAATTGTCAATATACAACTTATGAACTCTGTCACCACGAGTCTCAATTTCCCCCGCTCATGGTTTCCTGTTTATAGGTCCCAGCAACCCTCCTGCCGTTAGCGACTCTCGCAGTTGACAGCAGTTACCCTGACATTGTCGTCTCTGTCGTCATTGAACGTTCCCTTGCCTCCTTGATCATACCTTCTGATTCCTAGTAAATCACAGTCTGAAGTTGTTAAATCGGGACTACATGTTCTTGTCTTATCATGTATTCATCCAGGCTTCTACATAAACCCACGATGTAATGGAAATTTTGCTTTAGAACACACCTGACTTGAATGTCATGAGAGTTGTGATATGTACAGCTGGAACCGGAAGGGCTAGGGTGGTTGCACAATTTCAACCAGGAAGCAACCACGCTTCTAAAATGAAAACCCGTGTATCGTTGATACGAATGGCTTCGATATAGGGTCAATTATTGCGCCCCATAACTATGTCCGCCAACACCTCCAATGCCATCTTCGCTTTGCTCTCCGGCAGTTCTGCCAGCACCTCCTTCGCCTTGTTTGCATATGTCTGGGCAAGGGCCCGTGAGCGCTGTAAGGCAGCTGAGCGAGCGACATAGTCTCTGGCCTGGAATCGAATCAACCTAATTGTCACAAATGGCCGACGCACGTCCTTACTAGTTGGATATCACCCTGTTTCTCAAATTTGCGCCGAATAAGGTCGCCCATCTCTGGGTGTTCTTCCCAGGCGTACAGCGCTGGGCATGTTGCAAGCCCTAGCTGGAGATCTGCACCACTGGGTTTACCGAGCGCCGTAGATGCGGATTCGTAGTCAAGGATGTCATCCACCAGCTATTATCCGTTGAGAGCTCCAGATAAGCCGAACAGAGATCATGAAATATAAAATATAACAAAAGAACATACCTGGAATGCCATACCCAAATTTCTACCATACGCATACGCAATTTCGTGCCACAGGTCATCCTCCAGGCAGCCGCCAAGTGTAGCAGCAGCCGTCGCGCTCTTTGCGATCAGAGTTGCTGTCTTCATATATGTCTTCTGCAAATAAACACGCCATGCATCCTTCTTCGATTCCTCATCCCCCATCCCAACTTTCACCTCTTTCATTTGCAAAAGCTCTCCCTCCACTAAATCTGCTAATGCGTCTGAAAGCAGTTCAACCCCCTTGCCAGTCCCCAGTCTTGACAGAGCAGCTGTAGCACGTCCCATCAAAAAGGTCCCACCAAGGACGGCAAGTTTGTTTCCGAATGCGGCTGGTGCAGAAGGAAACCCCCGCCGGAGAAGCGAAACATCAATGACATCGTCATGCAGAAGGGAAGCCGTGTGTATCATCTCAACAATCTCTGCCAACCGCATCTGCGTTGGAAGAATGTAAGTTGGTGAAAACAACGTAGGCCTGGTTGCCGGAACGGTTGGTTGAAAATCCGGCACAGGGGGACGATGAGATTCGCTATCTGTGTTGAACGAAAACTCTTTGTTGAAATCCGTTGTGAATTTAGACATCCGGGGATTCCAGTCGTTAAGAATTTCCGGACGGGATAATGGCATGTTGAGTTCCTCCTTACCACCCCCTGCCCCTGTGTATGTTGCCTCCCAGAGTTTCTTTTCCCACTGCTGGCCGAGGCCATTTGTAGCGAGCGAGAAGAGAAACACAATAAGCGGGCGAATTTGCTTGGAGGGATGCTGGAAGTAGTATGCCGTGACTTCACTAAGAGCGGGGTGGCCTGATTCAAGGAGAGAGAGCACTGATAAGCGCACTTCAGAAAGTTGCGGTGAAAGCAGCTTGAAGGGATCTTGGGGCGATTGCAACGAGACATCGTTCAGCCCTGACATTGTGGGAGTGACTCGCGAGAAGCGATGTCATCTCAAGAACAACTGGCGGATGTGATGAATGTTTGAACCGATTAAACAACGTTGCTTACGTAGAGAGCGTCGAACGGGACGAGATTCAAAAAACATCAGTTTGAGCTCAAGTGGCCCAGCCAGAAATATGATACGTGAGCAAGACTGATCAAGGTAACTAAATGATAGTGTCGAGGATTCGACCTGGGCACTACTAGTAGTACACCACCACTCCCCATATATGAGTGTGTTATGCAGATGTTATGTTCAGATGACAAATCTGGCTTGTGCATAGCGTTCAATTTACACCGTCGTGCAGCCTTCAAGCACTACATAACTGCTTCTGATACTATATACACATAACTAACAATTGAACCCCAAGACCACAATTGGCTGACAATGACGCTGTATCTCACTCAAAAACTTGGGTACAGCGCGGGGACCGTTCCTCAATGTTTCACTCCACATTCTGTCTCTTATGATCAGGAGTCACAAGCACATCAAGCCTAGCTAAAGTTGTCTGTGCCCTCCTCATTGCATGCTGATTGTCAGAACGGTCGCAAAACATCTTGGCAACGGCTTGTACGGGGACCAAATCAATCTCAAGATTATGATGACGACAGCCTTTCGGCCCGCCACATTATCATCTTCACGCCAAGATAAGTAGTAATTGTCTCTGTTGTCACATTGTCGAATTGCTTAGATGCTTATACTCTTTTCGGCGTACTATTAATAGATGGACGATTCAAATGCACACCAGTATGTCATGGAAAATCCTAGTTGCAATGTTGAAACGGAAGAATAAATAGACAACAGGGTTCGCGTAAGTATAGATGTTCATCCTTGAACCTCTTCGAACTCATGCAGTGCACAATTCGACATCGATAACCCATCTTTTTGTTCTGTCAAAGTCAAATCTCATGGATGCGTGACCTCGCATGTGCGTCATCATGATTTTTTCATGAGCTTTCGTATGTGAGTACTCACGTTGGAGATTCTGTGAGAGTTCACGGCCTTGTCAGATGTGTAACTTCAGGTTCATCTGACTTGACTCCAACTGGTTGCTACCTCAAAATGGGACCGTTGGAACCATCTTAGTGTCTCGAGTCGACAGGATTCTCAGGCTGCTTCGAGTCATGAATCCATTGGACAACGACGTCAACAGGTGCTTCACACATCTGATGGGGTAAGTGGGCGCTGATTAGCGAGCTCCAAAAATAAATTATAAACTTTGTGTTCCGTGCCATGTTAGGCCACGTCTCCCTCGCGGTGGGGGCCATCTTACTAGGCATCCGACATCGTGTATCAATGTTAGGAATTCACATTGGCACCCGGACCACCAAAGCTGGATGCCAACTTATACTGGTCGAATCCAACTTCCGTTCTTGTGGGTGTAGAACCTATGTGCCTGGATCGATGCATAAAATTTTATTCGGAAAAGGTGATACTCATCTTGACTAAACCTTAGCCCACCCAAAACAATCCATATATACATTTAAGAACCCGTGGATCACCCATTAGTACAACACCTTCCTTATCAACGTTATACATCAACTACCACCAAGTTCCAACGTAGGATTTTTCATCCTCCCAATCACTCTTTTAAAATCCTTTGTCGCCAATTCGCCATGATCCTTTCCAGTTCAATTACCATTGGCCAGATCACCTTCGTTCTCCGTGTCGCTATTCAAATCCTGTCATATGGTGGACTCGCCCTCGTCACCCTCATTATCGTTGCAAACGCACCCCGCGTCGCGCTTCTTGACACCCACAATGTGCTCAACCACGTCATCGGAAAGTCTAATTGCACCTTGGCTTCCGGTAAATGGGTATTAAGCCGCCTACTAAGGGGAGGTCGCAAAGATCCACTTCCATCCACTAAACTTCTCATCGCACTCTTTTTGTTTATTTCTTATACAGCATTTGTCGCCATCAGCGATATCGGTTTTCTTGGCTTTTACGCGTGCTCTGTTCCGGGTCCCAGCCTCATTGACACTCCTGCATCTGTATCATCGAACGATGCAGCTCGAGCACTCATTGCTAAGAACTTGGTCAATGGCACTGATCCTAGCAATGTCAAGGCCTACCGATGTGACGCTGTCAAGGTCGTGAACTTTGACGTAAATGTCGCTGAAAGCAATTGCACTGCATGGCGAAATTCAACCTACGCTGATGTCAACCTATTTAGTGGCATCAACTCGACCGACACCGATGTCCTCATGCCACGTCGGCTGACGCATCACGACCACCCTAGGGCACAATTTATTGACCTCAACTCGTTCTACCTCGCTCCCAACAGCCAGCGGGTGACAAATGCTACCATTCAGGAAGGATACGCACTCTTTCCGCATGATACCGGTCTCAGAGTCGTGCTTGGAGTACCGCAGCTTGCCCCACAACATAAAATTGACCTGGACAAGACTATGGCTTTGGAGGTCGATGTCGGGTGCATGACCTTGGGAGTTTACTCTCAACACTCCATTGAGGTGTCTGGTACGGGGATTGATGCCTTCGCCACTCAGGGAAATTGGCGGACGTACGCAGGTCCAGATTATTTACGAGATGTCCTGGCAAACACGACCGACATCATTCGCGAATATTACCGCCCTCTCTTCAACGCTTCCTCCCTTGATTCTAGTGGCTTCATGTATAGCATCAACTCAACTCAAGCTTTGCTATCAGGGGCAGCCAATGTCGCCAGCTTTATGCTACCCACCCCACTTTTACAGTCGGGTCCTGATAGTTATATCCTCGGGAACTGCACCCAGGCCTTGCAAAACCAGCTGGGCATCCCGATCTCGCAGCAGGCAAATGGTAGGATGTGTGGGTTACTTGCAATCGGTGGATCGATGGCGAGCAATGGGACCATGTTTAAGGGTCTTTCTAGGATGGTTTGTGCGACAGCCACTCAGGTCAACATGGTTGCTGCCACTATCGCGGTTGATGCAGGCAACCAAGTGTCGCTCAATTTTACCCGCCTTCCCAGTGATCTAAATTATCTGCGTGCCGACTATTGGGACCTGACAACACAAGGCAATAACTCCGTCTATACTAACTTCATCCCATACGAGCGTTACACATTGAACGACAATCCTAATTCGCCAACCACCCATTTCGTCCCGCATCAGAAAGTTGTTATGTTGGATTCTACCTATGGCCCTGGCAGTGGTGGTACCACGTTCAGCCGCATCGGAGACATGATGCTAGCTTATGACATGGGTTTGACCCTTGACATTGGCTATGCAGGACTTGCCTTGCTCGAGCAGGGGTATAACCAGTTAAACTTCAATCCTACCCAGGTCACAACATGGATGGGAGGGGTTGGTGCCTCGTTCGTCTCTGCCACCATTGGATACAACGGCTGGGCAGCACGTGAGAGCTTGCCAATTCGGGTGGTGAGCACTGGCGGAAAATTAGGATCATGCTACAAGCCACACTATGCCTTGGGATTCGTTCCACTCCTGCTTGCTGCCTTCTTCGTGATCGTGTGGGCCTTCAGTTTGTTGGTTCGCTCGTCGTTGCTTGGTTCAGCTCCGCTCCATCTTGCGTATGGTGGAATGGGTCCTTATAAGGGGGCTGTATGCCCTGGTGCTCCCGACCAGGACACCTTGCTTACATGGGAGAAAGCACCCGAGCCCCATTTGCAGGTTGTTTCCAAGGGTTATCCGGTAAATGGAGATGCTCCGGAAACGGCGTTGAAGTATTTGAAGACTAGTAACGCCTATCCTTTCTCTTCTTGATTTACTTGTCGTTTGTGTCCGCCCTTACTACTATCGTTCATTATTCCATTATCTTGACTATGTTTGATTTCCCCTGGGTATGTAAACATTTATTACTACCTAACCTAACCTAGCACAGGTGCGAATAAGTACCTTTCTGCTATGTTGTACAGTCCTTGGCGTAATTCCAACCCGTTGTATGTATGTAAATTGGCATACATAATACATTCGCTGGGCAACCTATTTCTCGTCATGATAACGAGAGTCCCTACTAAAGTAACGTTTGGTTTCAAGTTATGTTTACATGTTAAACCTTAGAACGCGGTGACTGGTACCAGTCTGACTGAACGAAAAAAGTCAACACATGCTGGAATACTATTTACTGCACATTTATTCGTGATCAGACATATCAAAGGCACTGTTGAATCATAATAATGTAGGATCACTAACACTGATCCCCGCCTCATAAGATACGATACATTTGCCCGAGAAAAAGCTAAGTGTTACAGAAACTTGTCAAAAGTAGGCATTTCTTAGACAC
>QLOJ01010790.1:0-16011 GCA_003313625.1 Tricholoma saponaceum
CGTCATATTACGGCTGCACACACCATTCACCAATGTCAACCATTTGGTTATCAACGACTCCGTTTGCTATGCTTCAACTTCTGGAAAGATAACGATGACGCACACTGCTGCTATTTTGAGTTAATTCGAGGAGACTTCAATTATAGTTCATTTATACTTCGAAGGTTGAATCTTTTTTTTTCTTTCATGGAGATCACTGATCTAAGATATCGATGGTCATTGATACTTTTCTGATATCAGATATGTCATATTAAAGTCAGCGATGCAGTGATTATACGCGATTCCACTATATCCGAAATAAGGCATACCACACCGATAAATTATGGCCTGCCCCGTTCTGCAAGCGACTCCTGTTGTCAGGTGTTTTTTTTTAGCCATGAGAACGCCTTGTATATCGTGAGTTTACGTTCTACTTCGAAGGCGCTGTGCCATGTGGCTTGATCAACAATGCGAACTTGAATAATGATAAATTCGTAGGTTGGTTTGTCCCTGTACGCTTGACCCCATCAACTTAAATCCATTCATGTAGTATTTAGGCTGAGACCGATTTAACAAGGTCTCTCCTCTCGACCCGCCTTCATTTCATAGTTTGCTTGCCGCTCGCCTTACGCCATGCAACGGCCCACCTTACAGAACGTTCGTATACGTTCTACTCGCGACGCCCTACAAATATTCACCGGGATTGCCACGAATCGCCTTCCACTGGTCACTCGTCGTCTGGATGCTGAAGAGCGAAGAGCAATAGCTACAGGCAATGTATATGTCTGGTAAGTCACTTTTTCTGTCGAAAAAGCTTCGATTAACTAGACAGGTAGGGAGGAGCGAGGGGCCAATAATGAGCCTACCGGACTTGGCATGGAAAGGTGGTAGGTTTTAACTTCTGCGCCACAGTTATAGACATCATGATACCCTCTCACGTGTTCGACTGACTGCAGGACTGATGGAATGGGGTGGGGTCCAAGCCGTGCGTATCTTTCGGTCTGATTGGCCATGTGCTGATTTTTCTTGGATAGGTGTTCGCGATGTGTGGAACTATACTGCATATAGATATTTACCAAGTTCTAATGCCGGTGTCAACAGGATTTTTTGTTCTATCATCAGAAGGAATCGGATGCAAGCGACGATATCCTCAGCCCAGTCACACCTTGGGCTCAGATGATGCGGTCTGTATCTGTTTAGACACACCCTACAATTGTCTCCCTCGTCTTTATTCTGCTCTTCAATCCGGTGTCCTCACGCGTCGTCTTTCCGCCAGGAAACGCGAAGTTACTTCTCGTCTGCCTGGTTCTGCCTGCCCCTCAACTTCACAGCCCTCCGAATCTGAACGTTTGGTCAAACAGACTTATAGCGTTCTTGTATCCCTTCCGGCTGATCGCCCACAATCGATCATCCGAAAGTGGCATCTCAGTAAGAAATTATTTATCGCTTGGATATCAGGAGCGTGACATTTCCTAGCCGCTTATTTCAGTCAACAACGGTTAGACGCCCTGGACACTGTCGACAACATACCTGGAATCGGCGATGTGGTCGTCCCGGACGGATGGTTTAGAAGTGCTCGAGCAGGAAAAACGCAGCGAGACAGCAGAAGTTTTACCAGCGTTCCCCAATCATCTCCTGAGGGTGTAATGCACACTCTTTCCAACCTTGAAAGGACATATGATCAGCCCTCGAGGTTTCATCGACATTCCCGACCTTCTCAGATCCACATGCCACTATCTTTAACCTCTGATAATTCGACCGGTGTATCACCTCCTTCCTCCCCAATCCAGGGTTCTCGACCTATCCATGATCCACAGACCCTGGTACCCCTCGAATATCTTCAAAATATCTCTGGCACCAGACGTAATCCAATCGATGAACAGCTTTTGAGAATGTTCTCTGCTCAAGCAGTGTCCTCTTCAGACTCCTCGTGGTCTTCTTTACGACCTCCATAGTTTGGTATGACGCCATACTAGTGATATAGTTAACAATGGATACCGTAGACTCCACAGGAGTAAGTACTCGAAGTCGAATAAAGGAGGAAAGTATTTACTATAAGGAAAAATACCATTTAGAAAACAAAAAAAGTGCCATGCTCATCGCCAATTAGACACCATTCATTCTCAGCTTGTAAGTTAACGCTCTCCGTATCAACCATAGTTTGGCCAGTACCCTATTTTATTTTACGTCATTATCATCATGGAAAGTATCCAATTAATCTATACTATTTATGGCTCACTTGGTTCTAGGTGAGTCTACCTGCTCTTAAGAAGGAATGAGGTCCGTGTTACTATAACAGACCGTTGTTAGATGTTCACGTGTTTTAAGCTCTTAGAACTTTGAAATGATCTTTTTTAAAACTTCAGCTTCTGTGCCACATAGGATGGTATACTAACTGAGTTGGTGCATAGTCTGCAATATCGATGGGAACGCATGTTCCTCGATTAGGTTTTTATTCCATGTCCTGGAGGAATCGATCGCCATCAAGGCTGCGCGATATGCCTTTCTGAGAGGAAGATCGGCGGCCCTAGAAGATGTAGACAAGCTCTTAATTATGCCTTCATCCAAGTTAGACAGGAAATCAGATGTATCTTGTTGGTCACATATGTAGGCGTCACTGGCGAGTAAGCCTTGGAAGGTCGGCTTGAAGGCAGTCATTCGCCGTCCTGGGTAGTTTGGTTCATGAAGCCCCCTGGGAAGTTGAAACAAAAATTGCCGACGGTGGGTAAGCCTCTAAGGGGTGATAATGTTAAACGTTCATAGCGTGATCGCCACTCAACTCCGAGTCAAATGGGGACCATAACGTAAGAGGTATTACAGCGGCTGGAGTGAGAGCGCTACGGATACATACGGTTTCTGTCATCACGAAGGCCTTGAGCTTTTCCTTCTAAAAGGAAAAGCGAGCTCTCAATTAATGTCGTTATTCTGCGTAAAAGCATACCTTTGATTTCTTTTACTCTAGCCCCTTCCTTCATTCTTTTTTACGTGTTGCCTTTGATGTCAATCGAACACCCTGTGATTGGACAAGGAGCCGTTTAAGGAAGTCAAGTTTAAATAGCAGCCATGCTGTGTTCTTCTAGGTGGATGCTAAAAGCCCCACAAGAACGAAAAGTTTGGTTATACTAGTACAAGGAGTGCATTCGAAGTCCCAGATATTTTGATTACGGCCAGAATCAATGAGGCTGCCTTGATAAGTGAGGCCATCGACAATTCAACCCGGTCCTATAAACTTTGCGTACTAAAGGTATGATATAGGTGTTCCAAGGTGGTTTGTGGGCTGGAGAATTGAGCGTAGACAGCTGGCCTCTAAGATGGGCAAAGTCTTTGTGTTCTAGCAAAGATTTCCGCCGTCGCTTGCGGCACCTAGTCGATATCTCGTCGAGATATTCAAGTTCAAGTTACACACAAACTTACGTCAGCATTCAAGTCGATATTGCCAGTCGACTCGGAAATCACTATGTCTAGAATCCCAGCTCAAGTTCCTTCAGAGACGAAACCTCGCGGTGCGAATAGGTCTACTAAAGTTGCGGGGAAGCTAAAAGTTCTTCCTGAACAACCCGAGCCCCCTGGGTTGCATCGAGAATCTTCAAAAGAACGCGAGGAAAGTGTTGGAACAGTTGGTGACAGCGATGATGGGGACGTGGATGAAGCCGAGGATGAGGAGCAGGAGGATGTCGAGGTTCGTGTATTTTGTTTATTTTTCATTGTAATTCTTCTGCGAATGGATCTAGGTCTATAATCAAATATCTCTCATCCCACACGGAACAGCGCGTAGGGATGCCCTGAAGCTTACCAAGAAGAAGGCGAAGTCCTTGCCCAGAGTGACAGGCTATGCTACAGCAAGGTAATGATGATAATATCTCACAGGTGTCGCCGCTAACATCCCCGTAGTTCATACCGCATGAACGATCTTATGAAGTTCTTTAATGCTCGTAGATCTGCATATCATACGAATCCGAAGTTGATTGACGAAGTGATATATACTCCTTACGTTTACTTCCCCCACGACGCGTCAGCATTGCGACCTGAATCATACGCCACGACTGGTGATTTGCTCGGGATACCTGAATTGCGAGAGATTGAAGATGACGAGCCCACCATCACAAAGAAGAGGAGGAGGAGCAAGTTCGACACGACTGCGACAGAGGCTGAAATATTTATCTTTGATTATGGGACGGTCGTGATATGGGGTATGACCGAGGCACAGGAGAAGCGTTTTCTGACATCCATGTAAGCCATGTCGTCTTTTAATATCAAACGTAGGCGAGTTTCACCTGACTTCCGGATAGAAAACGCTTTGAGATAGAAAAATTAGGTAAAGACTACCAGCATTCCTCCCGCAATCTCCTGCCTGACCTAATGGGATGGCCATTGCTTAGCTCCTGATGATGTCGAGATGGAGGATCTTAACTATTATTACGCCAACTACAGTCGGTAAGTGTCGGTCGTGTCTTCATGTTTGTGCCAGAACCAGATTAAACAGCCTCCAGAATATACAATGACGTCATTACCCTTCGAAAAGGTTCAAGTTATATGTGCGTCCAACTCGTGATAAGCGTTAGCAGTTTTATCATACCACCAATAGGACCAAACTATCCTTGTCGCATGCGTTATCTCAATCAGTCAAAATATCACTGGTGAGCAGTCTAGCGCCATCGCACCACCTGATATAGAAACTGAACTCTGCAGTTTGAGGAACTGATCTCATCAACGATAGAGGAAACGAAGGATATTCCCGAAGTGATTAGCGAAACGGGAAAGATAGGGATGCCACATAAGGGTGCGCGGTATTTCAACGAGACGTTTATCATCCCTGACTTCTTGAGCAGAGATTATGCAAAAGATCGGCAAACTTTTCCTACTACGGACAAATATCAACTCCGTAGGATCAGTGCTAGATTCTCCGGTAACATTGAGCTTATTTCACTATTGATTACAATCTCATTATCCCTACAGGAGGTATTCTGGGTACGTCGTGACATGTCGCACCTTTTGATAACTAAAATACTATTATAGACTTTTCCGGATCTACAACCCCTGTATGATGCAGCTCGAAGCTATCTGGAAATTCCACAACGAATAAACTTGCTTAATACACGTGTAGAGGTATGTCCAATCATGACAATCCCGCTCTGTGGTCAACCTTGCCCGGTTCCTAGGTCCTGCAAGATATGCTGCAACTTTTGAAGGAGTCAGTTTCCAGTAAGCATGCAGAACGCCTCGAACAGATAGTCATTGCACTCATTGCTATTGAAATTGGTGAGTTTTGCGCATCTGCATTTCCACCCTTCCCAAAGAGATTGATCTCTCTTCCAGTTCTTGGAATTGTTACAATTCTCGTCGACCTGATGTCCTAGGTTTTCACATATTGAGAATATAATTAGGCAACAGGTTTTGGACCTTCTACTTCACACTATCATTATAACCTATAATTTATTCCCTTCAGCTAGAGAGCAAGAATATCGCAGACAGTACAAACTAGGGTATCTGGAAGGACGGACAATACCATGATGAGAATGAGCGGTACAAGTCATGGAACTTGGGATATAATTTGTCTAAACATGTCGGTCATCGCGTGCTCTCTTTGGGTTCTTTCGCGGTGCGCGAACCATCTTTGTCTCGTGCCCTAGAACCAGAACTGGTGGTGGCTCGGCTGCTTGTCTTAGTCTGCCTAAAGCACAGAAATTCTATGCCTGTCGCACGACGTGTATCCGCCAAGGTCTTCTTAACACCATCAAGATTGCTTTGCAGATTCTCGTCTCCCGGACGTCGTGAATAGGCTTGCGAAATTTTGTTGTATAAATCTGACAACGTTTTTGCGGCAGGCGGCGTGACGTAGCGGCCGAGTGTCTGATGCATGAATTCAATCTCGAGAGTTGCCTAAGGCATCCATCAAAGATAGGTATTCACTGAGATAGGGATGGACGTACGCGAAGCATGCCCCCCATCCCAAAACGCTTGACTTGCCGAAAACAACGTAGGGCCTCCTCGGCAAGTTCATTGACAAGCACATTCAAGATTCGGTCTAGTAATAGCTCGGCCGCACTTGTAACCTGGGCATGTATACCAACAAGATACATGAGTGCTTCATACATGTACGGCCGTATTTCTAGTAAAGACTCCATTCAGTCAAGTACTCTCCACCATCCAAGAAATTGAAATTTACCAGTAGGCTGCGGTGTCTCATACCAGTCCATGTTAGTGTCAAGGATTCCGCCGCGAAGGATACCTATAGCAACGCTGACTTTTGGCTTTATGTAGCCTTCAAATAAAGTTCGGTCAAGGTCTTGTACGACTGTCGTCAACGCCTGTGAGAATATGAGAACCAGATGTCGCAATTAGAATGAAACATGTTTTATTTTACCTGCCGCTCATCAATCACAGATGTTCCCAGAGCACTCTCCAACTGAGTGAGCATACTCGGAATGATTGCCTGCGAAAGGTGGCCAAAATTAGAGATTACAAGTAAAATTCGGGTATCCTATGCGCTGTTTCAGGAATAAGAGCTGTAAACGGACTATGAACACGTACACTGTCGGTAAGGTCAAGTAGATCGAGTGAGTTAGGCCCATTGGATGGGATAGCTTCTGACATCAGTCTCTTCCCAGTGACAATGGGTGACGCATCCGAGGCTAGAAGGACCAACCCATCAAGGTATGCATAAAGTGTGTCCATAAATGCTTTGATAATCTTTGAAACGAAAGCTTGGGGTATGGGAAGTTGCTTTGACGACTTAACGAGAGAGGATGACGATAGGTCGACGCCCCCGGCGAGCTTGAAGGCCGCAGTGGTCTGTTGTCGCTGGAAGATTTCGATTTGGTCTAGATAGTGGGTGGCAGATGAGTCCACGGTGCTTGCTAGCCAGGCCTCGAAGTAGTAGAACACATGGGCATCTTTAACACATTAGCCTCAACCGAGGATACCGCAACGTAAACTTACCTCGCCGCCAGGCGTTGACAAGAATGTCTGTAAACCTCCACCTCGCACTCTCAAGCAGGTTTTTCAGGCTCGATGAAGCTTCGCTCGAGATTTCCAAGGCGTTTAGCTCATTGACACTTTCTTGAAGTTCGCTTAGAAGCTTCAGCAAATAATGTGCCGTCGCAAGGGAGTGACTATCGGCAGGAAGAAGTGGAAGAGTAGAGGTATTTGAGCTTGGCGATGTCATAACAGCCATATCGGACAACTTAAAGAAGTCGGAGATAAGAGATACATAGAGTTTCACAATATCCAGCGCCATGGTTCGGCTCTGGGTTGGGCTTCGGCGAGTAGCCGTTGGAGAAACTTGAGGCTGAATCTGTTTTCAAGGCTTATTCTAAACATAAATCACCGAGTAGTTTCTCACCCTTTTGAACTTTCCATCCATGAAACTCTTAGCGATTTTCCAAAAGTTCGGGAGGGACGACAACATTATTTCTGAGAGATTCTTCACCATATCCAAGATAGCTAGCCAAAGCGGCTCTAGAGAGGATTTCGCTGTTCATAGCAAGTTTATCATGTGGAGAGAAAAAAATACAGGAAAACAATTCACCAATGGATGTATCGGGCTGCTTAGCTTCAAGCGCTAGCATCGCATTTTGCAGTTCAGTCGTTAGTAGCACCCTCGAGTCATCCGGATCCTTCTCCGGAGATGAATTTTCAACTGATGCTGGAACGGCTATCAGGGACATATCGTTTCAATTGTATGTAGATTTTGACCGTACATGAAATTGTGGCCACAGCAGCTTGATATGCTTTGTTCATCTGCGCAAGAATATGCTTATGCTGACTGTCGAAAAAGGTCCATATGGGATCATCGCTCGGTTGTAAATCCAGGAGAATCCTGAACGCGTCAACCGACTCTTCTTTCATTCAACTAGTAGTAATTTACTCACTCCATTGTCTTTTCCTGTTCCTCCAACGTTCGCGATGGATCCTGCAGCTGCGATAGAAGTGCATTCTTCATCTCCCCCATGGCTTTCTCTACACTTCCCCACACCTTCTCAAGGACGCGCTTTTGTTGCTGATCAGCGGAAGCAGAAACCTGGCCATCTTTCGCATTGCTAAGAGGAAGTAACTGCCCTGGGCGAGTTTCCATAAGGGTCTTCCCTCTCTTGTAGTCCCGTATTGCAACGTCATACCGTCCCTGTATTTGGCTTTAGACTGAACTGAGATACTATGCGGAAGTAACGAGCTCACCGCCTCGACAGACTCAATGATGAAGCCTGGAAGATTAAAGAAAAATTTTGACCGTTCAAAAACGCCCAGCGTAGTCCGTAGTTTGTTTGCCTTAGATGCGTTTTCCAGTACAGGCAGGAAGACTTGATCGGCTTTCATCGCAGCTCCTGCCACGTAGAAGTAATTGATCAGCTAAATAAACGCCTTCAGACACGACGGCATACGTTTGAGTTGATCTCTTAATGGTTTCGAGGCATAGTCGGCTTCAGGAGACAGTAATCCCTCTTTCATTTCCGCATACAATGCTGAAGACATATTCTCAGCTCGAGAGCAAACCTTGAGACAGAGGAATGTATACCGTCATTTGCGGCTTTGACTGCAACAAAACGATCAAAGTTCTCTTCCACCAATATCCGAATGGCCTCAGAACGAGCGTCAATTGAGGACTCTAGATGGGAAATCCCAGCCGCAAGGTCTTGATATGTAGCATTGGGATGTACCGCAGACAGGAATGCTTTGGGATCGAACGATTTAGATGTTATGAGAATCGCAGCCTCTGTTATCGTATTAAAATAAATGATTGCGCAACATCAACCTCTGCACTCACTTGATTCCATGTCCATGTCCTTGACACTTTAAAGAGTTTTGAGTTGAAAAGCGCCTAGAAATTGGTAGCGCTGAACGTACTTGACATAACCGCCAATGCCGAGGGGATCACCCTCGCCATCTCCACTACTGCTGGTCAACGCACCAGCAACTGAATCTTCTAATTCATGATCAACATCCTCCCACTTCCTGCAGACCTGACAGGTTGGTGTTTGCAAAGAAAAGATGGTACATGGAATTGGTTTACGTAGGGTTCAAGTTTGAGATTTTATAAGCTTTGAGCAATGTAGCTTCGTCAATATCAAGGTTCAACTTGGGCATATGCAGTATGTTGAAAATGTTGTAGTTTGATCCCTTGTTTGTCCAACAAAGTACGACGTAGCAGGCGGTGGTAGTTTGAGATTGTTGTTTATAGATCATTTGGGTCGCCAACTTCTAATTTTGGTGAACTATGTACTAAGTTCCACTATCAAATTACCGTTCATTACAGGTATAGAGGATATGTATCTAAAGCAAGGCAATGAATATCAGAGAAGTAAGAGTCAGTGCCATCTGTATTCCTTATACTGGCAAGATAGTATTGAAAACGTAGTCCCATATTTTGCCTGCGAGCAAAAGGAGATATTCAGTAGTGTAGTACAAGTATTAAACCGAGGTACATACTCGTTACGCCAAATCCAAGCTCGAAGTTTTTATAGTGATGTGCGAGGTGGTATTTCTTCATCTCGCGCATGTAGTTCGGAAGTCTCGTATGATGCAAGCTAAATGTATAATGATCAGAACAGAAAAGATTCATGGAAAAGTAACTGACCCATAATGCATGCAATCATATAGGATATCTGTGAAGATTGATGAATACGTGAGAGACTAAGGAGTATTCGCTACTTACAGAACGCGAAAGAACCAGAAATGATACCATTTGCAACAGCAGTTGGGAATATAATGTACGCCAATTGAGTAAATGGCGCTTGCAACATGAAAAACAGGGCCGGAGGCATAACCAATCTCAAACTAAGCCAAGAGTTCAGAAGGCAACACTCTCAAAGTACACAGGCGACGCACCGATCCATAGGCATATAATGATGTACACCGTGCATCATGAAATGCAACGTGAGGAACGACGGCCGATCTGGCAACCATTCATCGATGTGGAACAAGAACCGATGGAGCGTATACTCCAGTATCGTCCAGATGATGTTTCCAACGAAGAAACACACCACAGTCTTAGCGACGGACTCCGATGGAACTGCGCCCAACGTGTGGAGAGGTAACGTGGGCTGTACGAAGAAGTCTGGGAGAGGCGAGGTGAACTGTAGAATGGATCGAAGGAAGAGATAGATGACGATTGGACCCCAGAAGAGAGGCACGACAAACCACACGGTACGCGTCGCTGACTAGCACTGGGTTAGCTGCATATCTTATTTGAAGTGGTATGGATATACTTCAAGAATTGCTGGCCCAAAGAGACGAGCAGACTCCGGAAGATGACGAGGTTGATGGACTTGTTGGAGGTAGTAAGCTTTGCTGAGGCCAGGATAAGTGACGGATAGGGTAGAATTGTGCGTAAAACATACGTAAATTTGGCCTCCCAAACTTGCCTCAGTAATGGCTTTCGAAGGTCGAGAAACTGGTTCTCCTCGAAGTCCTTTACAGTGTCGGTATCTTCTGGGTGGAAGTCATCCGCAGTTTCCCAATCTGCAAAGAGGAAGAGAAAAACAAAATTTAATGACGCATAAGGATGGACGCATAAAATTACATACCATTGTTAACAGTCATATCCTCTGTACCGATTTGGCCAATGACATAATCTGCAAGCATATCGTAGGCCGAGTCAGAATGTTCATGCTCGATAGAGTCCTTCATAATATCCTCAACATCCTTCCCGGCGTACTTCAGAATCATATCGTCGCCCCCAGGATGGTCCTGGAGGAAAGACGTGACGTTGTATACTTTGCCAACGCGAGTAACCCAACAGCTATCGGGTGAGTTGTGCTTGGCAACATCCTCCGCAGTGTAGATACGGACCCGTTTAGACATTGCAAGAAAGGTAAGTAGACGCAGTATACTCTGCTTAAACGTTCCACTTTTCACCTGGTGGTAGACCGTGAATTCCCACGATCATATGATTAATTTGTCCATGTTGATGAATAACAGATGCGAGCTGCGTACAATCGACCGGAAGAAGGATTGGCGAACCGCGTCTCGACATTGGTGAGCCTGACAAGACCCAGGTCCGTGACCGTCGATCTTTGCTATTGCTCTCAATATTTCAATGACGTAGTGCCCACGTAAGCACTACCGCTGCAGAAGAGAATGGCACTGAATCTAGCAGTACCTGGGGTATCGGACGTTGTCAACGAGTGCGGGCAGCACTGTGAACGTGGCTATCGGGATCGATGGTTTGAACAGTGGCTACAGCCGAACTGTGTTCTGCAGAATGAGGACATCTGATCGACGATGAGTTCCAACGTTCGTGATCGGAATCACGGAACTTGAGCGAAATTGTGGCGTGGGAATAGATTCTTTTTGGCCCAGTATTTACCTCAAGTGTCCATAGAAAAAACATGCTAAGCAAATTTATTATATATCGATTACACACACTGGAGAAAGGACTATCAAATGATTCACTGACAAATCAGCATGTGTCCACTGGTAACACTACCCCGGTGTCCAGCAATGGGTCTCTCTTCACCTACTAATAGTACTATAGCCGTAGGTTTGTGTTGGCACTACATTATGACTTGCAGTACATAGTACCATGTCTTCCGAAAGCAATATCTTTCTGAAATCCAATTCTGGAGTCCAACATATACAACAAAACTCGCCCTCTGCCATCTGCCGTCGTGTTGACTCTGTAAAAGGGCATCTTTGACTTCTCATCCGCCCTCCCAATTGGAACAAATAGCAGATTATGACATGCCGCAAAGTCCTTCACAATAAGCTTAAACGTGATCTCTTGTGTTCGAATCGATTACGCTCTTTGTACCCTTGGGAACGTGTAATAAACATATCCCAGTGAAGAACTAGAAAGGGGTCGAGGGTACTAGAAAAATTTGATGTAGTGGTAGTAGGCGGCATGATGAAGAAGTGTCCAGATCAACATGTATGACTCGGACGCGCCAACCATCCAGACACATCTGCGTGTGAAGGACGTTAGTATGCTGGGCTTCGCACTGACATACTACATATGTATCACAGGTTTGTGGTCTGTGGCCATGCACGGTTACACGGATATCTTCCAGTCCAATCGCTACATGCCTTGATTATAGAAAGCCTGATGTCCGGAAGTCTTATAGGACAAACCCTTATTAGGGCCTTTCCACCAATCCAACGTTCTTCTGCGAGAGCTCTTTACTCCACTGCCGCAAAACATGTTTCATGACCTTCCCACTTGCCGTCTTGGGTAGCTCATTCGGTGTCCCATCCTCTCCAAGGAACCACACCCATGCAGGGGCATTCTAAGCACAGCCAAGCCAAAACAACTCATCAATTTCCTTGAAGACCTAATTCAATAGAAGACGTGCCTGGGGATTCATTGAATCGATGATCGTCCTCCGAACGTCCTGCCTTGAGATATTGGTACCAGGTTGACGGACAATCCAAGCGCCGACGACTTCGCCAAAAGTAGCGTTCGGAACAGAGATTGCTGCTGCCTCCCGGACACCCTTATTGGCCAGCAGTGCGTTCTCGATTTGGACAGGAAAGAGATTCTGCAGTTGCCCCAGTCAATTCGTCTCTCATAACTAGTAAGACTGGAACATTCACCTCCCCTCCGCGAATGATGATGTCCTATAGACTGTTGTCTAATACTTGATCATTGACGACATATGGGGAAAGACTTACTTTAATCCTTCCGACAACTATGATGGTTGTAAATACGAGATGAGAGAACAAGAAAAAGACGTGCTTGTCAAATATCCTTCCCCATCTATTATCCCTTCATCCCCAGTGTGCATCCAGAGGGTACCAGTCTCGTCCTTCTTCATAGCGGCCTTCGTCTGCTCTTCATCTTCCCAGTAACTTAAGATGGTTCAGTCATGGCTGGAGCACTAGAAATTGAGACATACCCTTTCTGTAACACATATCCTGCAATGCAAATCTCGCCAGGAGTGCCAACTGGAACAATATTTCCTTCCAGGTCGATGAGCTTCGCTTTCACATGGGGCTGAACTTTGCCAACAGTTTCTGTACGTTTGATTATAGAATCTGCAGGCGTTGTTTGGAAAGAAACAGGGCTGTCAAAACATGAATATGACCAAATGATTTAGAATTGCAGAATATTATATTAACCTAGTCTCCGCTGATCGAAACATCTAATTGAGCCTTTCATTTCATAATTAGATGGTGAACGTACTCATGCCGTATGCATTCGTAAGTTCCGTGAGATTCAATTGTGCAATAAGACTCTTCATTAGTTCAATAGGGACGGGGGATCCCGCAGCTATTCCAGTTCTGCAATAGTGCCAGTTGGTTGAAAGGCATGACGATGGAGTGGTTCCGTACCGCAGGTTGCTCATGTCAAGAATTTCACCTGCCGCTTGTCTTTTATCAACCTCAGCAAGAACACCTAAGAAATGGGTTGGCACTCCGTGAAGTGCAGTACATTTATCACCGACGACTGCATCTACAACGGCCTTGGGATCGAACGTGTCGGAAGCGTATACAATACATGCGCCGTGTGACCAGATGGCCAGGTTTCCTAACACAAGACGTGTTTTGAAAGAGAATCAGCCTTGCGCGAGTTCCACAAAGGCGATGTAGCACTTATCAAAGCAATGGAATAGCGGAGGTACATTGCCTGAAAGGTTGAGCATGTTAGCTGATAGCTGGAATCCTGTCATACGGATTGTACCCACAAAGGACATCTTTCTCTGAAATATACATGCACCGGGCTATTGAAAGAGCATTGTTGAGAAGGTTCGAGTGAGTAAGCTATCAGACCAGCTGAATGAGATATATTGGAGGAGGAAGATACAATACACACGGAAACGGCCTTGGGAGTACCCGTAGTCCCGCTGTGGAGAAGTAAGAAATAAATTATGATCACGACAACTTGCTATGTAAGGCCCACCTAGTGAACTGCAGATTGATAATGTCATCTTTGTTCAAAGACTGAGCAGTTTCGAGTCGAAGCTTCTCTTCCTGTAGATGCTCTCGCCACATCATAATTTCTCGCCAGTCAGTTATGCCCGAGATATTCAGTCTCTCTGACTCTTGTTGGATTTCCCCACCATTATCAACAACGACAAGGTTACGTAGCTGCGGCAGCGCAGCAGCCTGTATATTTCCCGGAGGGCAGCCCCGAAGTTCCGGAGCCACTTCTGTCAACATTTCCACATAGGAAGAGGTTCGGATACGCGGGACGATGAAGAGGTGTTTGACGCCTACAAGATTCAATGTACCAACCTGTACTTGATCAGATTTCTATGTAAGGCTGGACTCATAAGATGTTCACCTACTAATTCATGTGAGCGATACGCAGGGTTGACAGTGACCAGGATTGCCCCGATGCTTGCACAAGCCCACTGAAGCATGGCATACGCACTAGTATGGATTCATCACTCTTTATTACATTCTAAGGCCGCACGACGATGACTTGCCTGTTGTTTCCCATGATGACTCCTACACGATCACCCCTCTTCACGCCCATGCCCAACAAGCCTCTTGCGAGTGCGCTACTGTGTCGATCAAGTTCCTCGAAATCCCAAGCTAGATGAGAGGTCACTCGAAGATTATTGGACGGGGGGCCATGATGGGCTCGAGGTAGCTCCTTCCTGCAAATCAACGCTGGTCGGGCGAAGTGTTTCTCTAATATTTCTGAGGTAAAATAGTCGAAGAGCGTCCTGGTCTCAAGAGGTGGGTGTAGAGGCCCTTGAACAGATGATAGTGTCAGGAACCGGTTCAAGTTCGCCCGCTGGAAATTATATCTAGAAATATCCCGCCAGTGTCTGCGAGCTAGACAGGAATACATAACAACCGAAATGGGATCATCTGGACGGAAGCGAATGACACTTACTTCACATATTTAAATAAATTGGAATTCCCGGAACCAGTGCTCATGCCATCTGTCATCGAGGTCAGATGTGATCAAAATGATCACTCTACAAACCGGGCCGCGAGAACGGTTCTGTCTAATCAACGAAATTCTTCAACGTTCATAAGTATATACTTACATATCGCCAGTTTCCTTTCTCAAAATTATCCTCGAACCGTCACCCGGTTAGGCCTGTCCAGAAAAAATTCCACCTTGCTATAGGAAGAATCTGTTTTCTACCGAAATCTTGGTGTAACGTACCTTCAACCAGGATTCAGTGGCATTTACATCTTCCCCTTCAAGCTGAACAATGAAAAGCCAGTGGGTGCTATGCCGATTATATTCATTGTATGTTGGGATGCAGTTTTGTCAAACCAGCCCGATATCGCGTCAATTTGCCCGCGACTTCGTCCGCCTTTTCGGTGACGTGCGGGGGGATATCTTAGCCCGCGTTACCACATCTACTAACGCTCGATCGTTCAAGTTGTGGAACTTGAAGAGTTTATAACGTCTCGTGAGTCTGCCAGAGCCGATGCTGGACTCCTAGTACGTGCAATATGAAATCACATGTTGCATACCCTCTCAGTCATCGGATCTTGTTCTGTTCTCTATTCAAGTTCGGCACTGGCCTGGTCCTCACTCCAGAGCTATTTAGAGCCTCAGTCGGCCGCACGACCTACAGTAAAAGAAACCTCTCGTTTTCTGTTTTTCACCTCGCCAGGCTCATCACCATCCCTGCCGACTCTTTGCTGTTCAAGTTTCCTTCTATTGTTCTTTTTCTGTCTTTCGTCCTCCAGTCAATGTTTGGTGGAAGAGCTCAACAATCAGGCTTGCTTGAGCTGTGCCAAGAGATGCAACGTGTATTTGGACCATTCAAGGACCCGGTCTTGTGTGCTCATCATTTGTCTATTCAATCCATCGCTGACGATCACCCTGGCTGGATTCGCCAACTCTATCTCGAATCTGCTTTCTGTCTTCAGCTCTCTACCCTCTTGGGTGTTAATAGTACCTTCTCGTGGCTCGTCTGCCTCTATCACACGAGGTCACTGCTATCTCTCGGATAGTCGCGCTTTACCTCTCTTTCAATTTGAGTGTTTCCAGGTTTCCGCTTCGGTATAGCCCTGGGTAGTACGAGTCGAGGTGACGTGGACATTTTATGCTACGCGACGCAAACTATTCGTATAATTGGTTCCTACAACGTTAAACGAGGTGGTACTTCAAAATTTAATACCTCATTC
>QLOJ01010791.1:0-19983 GCA_003313625.1 Tricholoma saponaceum
AGCCACGATGTTCTCCGAGTTGGGCTGATAGGGAACACCATATAATTATATGCTGGCTGGCCGTTAGTAATCTTGGTTCATACCTGAAATCCAAGTGATTGCTGATATATTACATTCGGGAATCCAACTCTAGTTTTGAACTTATGGGACATCCAAGTGAATAAATTCTCATAATCAGTCTTTGACGAGTTGCAGTTGAGTACTAGCGTAATCAAGTTGTTATACCATTCTGCCTCACGCACTTGAAGCCCGAGGAACACCAGATGTATCATCGATCATCGTTGGTGATTCCAAAGGGTAATATCAAGGTTACATGTTGGTTTTTAAAATATGTACCAGGTAATCTCAGCACACCAAGCATTTATCAAACCAAAGTATAAGATTTTTCAAGGCTAAGTCAGGAGGTACAGCAATTTACAAGTACATGGAATGAGATGAGTCACGATCTGCATTAATGGCGAGGAACATTTAATGCTGAGCTGAAGACCTGAAGTTCTGCAGATCAGCGGCTCATTCGCATCCTGGAAATTCATAACCCATCGTCAACCTTCGTCCTCAGGCTTGGTGGTCACGGAAACTCGGACATCACCAACGGGGCCAGATCCCCGATTCGCTCCGGTATCTTCAACTACCCATTCAGAGTTACCACCCTCTACATTGAACTTGTTTTTCCCGAACATAGGGCAATCCCAAGAAACGTGACGGATGACATTGGATGTGCCTTTCTCGACGATATCGTACGACCCTATGGTGCCTTCTGAAGATCCCGAGCGGGCACAGGAGTTGATGACGAATTCCTCATCTGGCGCAATCTCATGCTTATCAATGCCCGAAGTGGCGATCTCCAAGGCCTGGTCGCCTTCAAGGTATTGAGGAATAGGAATAGCAAAGGTGTAAAGATGGACATACCAGATGCGTGGAACTTGCCCCCCTTCAAAGCCACGTTCTTGATTATTATAGTGACCTCCGATTTGTTTTGGTTGGTGATACTAATCCATTGTTGAGCGCTTATGCTTGTCATGTCTCGATCCTGCTCGGCTTGTGAAGCATTTGAAGATATTGTAATCGAGAAACTCACGATGTAAGTGATTGTTGGGCAGATGGAAGTAGGAACTTGTAGAAGGCGTGCCGAACGAAATTAATAAAGATGTTATACATTGCTGCTGTCTGTCGGAGACTCGAAATGTTCCCCACGTTTGAGGTGTGTACTATACAGGAGTCGTCCACTGGCAATGACGAGTAGTACTCGGACGTCACAGAACGGTAGTGTCACCGTGACATACCTGTCACGTCTTCTACTGGAAGGCAAGTCCATAGCTTCATGTCAGTCAATTTTTGTTGCATTGTCGACCCACCATCGATGCTCAATCGGTCGTCCAACATCCTCACCTTCGGCTCGACAACTGGGTCTTTGATTGAAATTCCATAGTTCGTTTCTCTTCCCCATTATATGTTGATTATGGACTGATAACCCCCTAACAGTCCAAGCAAAGAGAAAGGGCAACTTTTCCATCCAAGTTGCTTATGGAATTTATGATTTTGAGCACCCTCATTCAAATTGCCTCCACGGCCAGCCATGTCGTTTTTGCAAGGCCGTTGGGATAGGTAAATACCGCGGCTAGTCCATTGTAGTCTGTAGTCATCCGACGCGTGCCGTTCGGTGCACATCCTGGGTTGAATGCCTTGATCCTCGTGTGTACCTGTCCCCTCCTGTTCGTGACTTAAATTTAGTTCAATTCAATAGCAATGGATGAATCCTCTCAAACCGTCGAGAAAATCACTACTTCGATATCGCGTTCGTCGCCTGCGCGTATATCCACTGGTGACATGTCCTTCGCCTCCTGCCCAGCACGGTGTCTAGCCCATGAAAACAAAATGCTCCATTTGTGATCCGAACTTCAAACGTTAAGGCAGGATCAACAAACCCGCCAGTCGCGGAGTACTTTCGTACCCTTAGTCAGAGTAATGGACGACTTTGATGCCAGGAATGTCGCCCCAGAGTAGTTTTCTAGTTTCGTTGATGCCATCGCTTCCAACCACTCTCAGGCACTTCTGTCGCCTTTTGTTCCAGATGCGTTCTGACGCAACATCTTGGCGCTTACCCGGGGTTTTATGGCCTCCCTGCCATTACTGAGTTCTTCTCTGATTGATTGACATTCGTCCACCCCACTACCTTGAAGCTTTGTGAGGACAGGTCTCTTTGCTTGCAGCTCCCGTTCCCAGATCTCGCATGGATAACAGTGGGCTATACTTGGCTGTGCGGTTGAAGGCCTTGGACGTGTAGACGTTTTGGGTGGAGAAGAATCCAAGGATCAGGGATAGTAGGAGGAATCGGTATGATTCGTTGTGTTTGCATGACACAGTCCGTGAGTACACGTTGTTCACTGTCAGGAAAGGTTGGAATATTCTCTAATCGCGCGATTAGTTATTATGTATAGGTTCCAACCAAATGCCATATCTTCCGTAAGTTCATTTGGGATTTGTCAAAGAACGCACACTAACCTCGATTTCACTAAATTTCCATCAGCCTGGCCTACTTGTGCTCCCGCTAAGAAGGTACCGAAGCTTTTCGCTCTCTTGTCTCCCGTTATTTATCATCTACGTCTTCAGATTGCCAACTGGCTAGAATTCTGCGCTGATACCCTCGATCTCAATGTTTGGACTTCCTCCACTGTCACCAGTGCTACCCCCGACGCTTATAATACCAGCTGGACTGTTGCTGTCAAGTGCGACGATGGGACCGAACGCGTTTTTTGACATATAAAGCATGTAGTATTTGCCACCAGGTTGGGAGGGGCAATGCGAATGATAAATTGCCGCCATATCCTGGGACGGTAAGTGCTTTCTATGAATGGTCGTAGTGTATTGACAACCTTGTGTGTGATTTGATAGGATATATTTAAGGCGACAGTGATGCACCCGGTTGGATATAAAACGGCCTTGAATTGCCAGGGGAAGAAAGTGGTCATCATCGGCGCATGCACTTCTGGTATGTCGGAAATGTGTTCTAGATCAGTGTATGATCTGATTGGTGTATGACCAGGACACGATATCGCGGTTGATCATTATCAACAAGGAATAGGTAAGCTTTGTCCTCTTCTTCCCTCAAAGAAGTAATCAAAGATAGGCATATATGATATGAGTAGATGTAACAATCTACCAATGTAGTTCAACGCACATCATGTCGTCGAGGAATGCAGCAAAGGTCCTCCTTGGCAGTATGTTCCTTTGATCTCCGCCACGTCATCAGCAACCCTCACTGATGAGCAACTGGGCCTATACTCTGAAAGTGCACTGCCAATAGACCTTGTGGACCGGCTCATGGTGTCCATTCCATAATACATGGGCATCGGGATGGCACAGCGTGCGACAAAGGTGATTGCTAAGCTTGACAAGTGCATTTGTCTTTCCATTCCTCATCTTTAACACGTATATGAAAGCTGATTGAGATATCGTAAGGGATGTTCTCGACGGCCTATGCAAACGTGGGTTCAAACTGAACTTTGGTATACACAATTCTGGACTGGGCTTGTTGGCATTGAGCAAGGCTGGGAGGTTTATCTTGATGTGTTGATGAGAGTTCGACAACCTGCTTTGTTGACCCCCAGACACGGGCAGAAGCGAACTGAACGCAGATGTAAAGATCAAGTCGAAGAGTGGGCCGCAGATAGAATGTTTTAACATGGAATCAAGTTTGATGATGGGTACGTTGATGTGGCTTTTGAACAGGCAACTTTGCAAACTGTCGATTCTGTTCAAAACATATAGCTCTGCGTACATGTTTTCTCTCTATTCTCTTCAAACTTTTCTCTCTTCAATTGTTTTTCTTGTTTGTTGGTTGGATTTTTGTTTTTGCCGCAGCTATGTGTTCAGGGAGGATAGGCTGACACTCCTCTTCAGAAATCAAGGCGATGGAGGAAGGTGTGCTTGGAGCGAGATATGAAGCTAAAGAGTGAGTTAAGGCTAGTACTGAAGAGTGGGCCAAGATTATCGTTGACATGCTGGGGTCATGGATTCCTACGGTCTATTTTGAACGTAAAAGATTGTCTGTGGATATGTCGTATATATAGATGATAGATATGGTTTCACAAGACGTAGGTCACAAAAACAAACTTGAAGGTACGAATTGACTGCTACTCACCGTTCCATTCCGAGTCATCCCACCTACTTCTCTGAGTCTCAACTTGAAGGAAGCTGACCCAATGTGCCCAGATGTCATTACTAATTAAAGCTGCAACTCCCTACTCAGGAGTGTCAGTTTTCAGTGAGGCGGAAATCTCAGATTACTAGTAGCTGCACGTTGACGTTTGTAGCGGAGTCGTGGAGTGCGGAAACAAGCACCTGACGCAATGTTGATACCACAATCAGGCTTAGCACAAAAAATGGGCGAGCGATTCATCAAGTCGCTACTTTACCACGTCATATTCGCTAAGCATTCATCCCATTCTTCGAACTAGGCAAGGTGAGGAATAGAAATGATTCGAGCCAGTCACGTACGAGACAAGGCAATTGTCCAGGTATGTTTTGTTTCAAGTTTCTTCCTTACCGCTCAGCTTGGAGTTTACCGTATGGATACGCTATTAAGTTGCTCACTGGCACACAAGAAGAAATTGATACTTCTAGTTCACCTGTATTTGATGATCCATTAGGAGCGCCTCAGGACAAGCTCATACTACTACTTTCCGACCACAACTCAACAACTATTCATGTTAAATCTTGATACAGTGTCAGACTGCACCACGCACGTCCTCGAGGTTTTTCCAGATGTCGAGCCTGAACATGTAACTGTGTTGGTCACGGATACTATCCAAACATATGGGACAGGGACCGTGGAGTGCATGTTGCATACCCTGTTTGATGACCCAAAATATCCCAAGGTCCAGAAAAGGGGTCAGTAGTTTTAGTACCTAAAAAGATTGTTAGTACATAATATAAAAAAAAATTCACCAGCGGCCCCAGGGATGTTAACATCCCTTGGGCCTATTTTGCTTTCGTTGTCGTTGTTGTCGCTGTCGTTGTCCTCACCGCCTCCCGTTATCCTCACCGTCCCTCATCGTTTTCACCAACAATCTCCCCCTTGTGCTTGTTGACATTGTCCTCCCTCGTCCTCTTCGTCCCCGAGTCGTGTTTGTCACGGTCCGAGTCGTCATTCAAGTTGTTGTTCAAGTTGTTACTTAAGTACTTACAAATACCGGTATATAACACGTCAGCGACTTGGACGCGTTGTATGTGCACAAGTTCATTAATTGTTTGACTCTTACGGTACGGGTGACAGCGGATTTCATACTGTAAGTCAGTCGATATTCGGCCTTGGTACTAGTAAGCACGGAGCACAGCCTAGAACTTTGCTATGGGAAAAATCTGAAATTGAACTGCCAATGTAATTAAACAAAACTGAGTACTTATACGACCACTACTGCCTAACAAGCCGTTCCAATTGCACCGTATAATGGACCGAGGGGCCCATTTGGATTACTACTATTACCCTGAGGATGACAAGTAGCCACGTAAATCTGACTAGTGGTCATATCTTGGGCAATGACCGCAAGCATGCATATCTTGTAGGTGTTGCCCTGGGGTGGGGGGGGTGCTGGTAAACGACTATTGACTGTACGACGACCACGACCCGGCATACACCCTAGCATATTGTTACCATTACCCATCACATCCTTGCACATGTTCTCGATCATTGGTAAACTATACGAAGCCCAGGGGGTCCCCACTGGCGGGAAGTTGGCTGGGAGGTGGACTTGGGCCTGGTTATGCAATTCATCGCCTAAGTTGCCACTGGCATAGTCGTTCCACAAGGTCTTGACGTTTGAGCACTAACCCAAATTTAGTCAGCATTCATGACATCATCAATTCAAAGTTACCGGGTACCACCCAGGCACAAGCTGTGCATCCCCCGGATAGTAATACTCATATGTTACTTCCAACAAGCCAGTTGTAGCATCAAAAGCCTGGGCACCAACCGTGACATTTTGAATTTCCTTATTATTCAAAGCGGTTATATAGCGTGAAGCGAGATGTGCCCCACCACAGCCCAGGTGGTTTGGGGACCGCTCTATGTGTATTTGGAGGTTGGGCCAAAGAGTGTTGACTTGACCTCTCTCCAGAATCAAGCGCAAATTAGACTTCATCACTGTTAGCATGTAATAGACTTACCGTACAAGTGTCACTGGCAGTGACATTACTAGCACTGTCAATAACATAGACATTGGCGTCTTCCTCTGGATCAGGCACTAATCTGCCATTGTTTTCGTATTGTGGTGCTACAGAGGCTGCGCTGTAGATGATGGTACTGAGAAGGGTCACGACAAGAAATTTTGATAATTTGAATAGCATAGATGGGTCTGTAACGATCGAGAAAATCAGTCGGCTTGCTCTAGAATAGAGAGGAACAATGACTTGTGAAGGATATTGACTCAGGTTCTCACTTATTTATGTAATTTCTCAGTCTGCGCTTGCCGATTTCGTCTAGCAAAAAAATCAAGCCTTTTTGTTTGTCAACTTCCCGTTAGTACAAGCTTCAGGGTGATAACCTTATTCTTCGGCGAATGCAAGGTCTCGACAACATCAAACTATACCAGTACTAGCATGACGGTCTGACATTGAAGTGCGAAAGAATAAGGCTTCTAATTCCTCATCTGATTCACCAGACAGGCTCAGACAGGGTTAATATCAGAAAATTCCCATCATCCAGGATCTGTCATTAGCGTCGATCATGATGGCAATGGCGTTGCCAAATATTTTCCATTACTTGAGCTCGGCCGGCAGCGAGGAATCCGAGTGCATATGGACTTAGTAGCTTACGGATATGCAACCCACTTTAAATGATAGTACTTGATCATGAGACATACACTATTACTAGTCTATTTGACAATCTACTCACTGGTACCTGCGAGTCACTAGTATACCTGCTGCGACAATTTGACTCGGAAATGCACCGATAACATTTAGCACTGAGCTTGATCTTAGAGTTGCCAGGGAACAATTCGCAAGTGTGAATAGGTGATACCACTTAGTAAAAACTTCGCAAGTTACCAGTCACTGCATAATGAAGAAAAATCTAAACGCTACTTATCATTGATAGGCCCAAACACATGTTGAAGATGAAGACTGAAGACAACCAAACACTACTTCCCCACCTTATTTAAGAGGTATAACGGTGCAACTGATTCTGAATCCCAAATGTAATAGACCTGCGGTGGCACCGAACTATCGCTCCAGTCCCTCTGTTGAGTCGTCATCTATGCCAGAAGTCAGAAATCCTAACTTGTCAACTTAAAGATATGAAACATACCTGATTGCCTTCCCCATTGTTAGTCCAGTAATTATCAGACCCATCCCGAATACTATGAGCGTGATGTTAGGAGCTGATGGGTAAAAAACTAGGCACTACATACGAAACAAAAGGATATTGGGCCGACTCTACATAATATGTTATTGGATCCGGACCTCCAACGAGTGGGCCGCCGTTAACCTGAAAAGGCGTATAGTCCAAGCGGCAACAATGGCAACATGGTTTCCTTACGGGAGAGTTCACATAGATGGGGTTACCGGAGCCATCAGTCACCTTGGATTTGACATAATACGCGTTATCTTGTTGCTGAACAAACTCCCACTAGCAAACAAAAATATTCAAGTTGTTAATGCTCGGGAATGTGGCAAGGCCGCAATACTATATGATACGCACAAAGTTGTTGGCCCCACCATCCTGGTCCCATATGAGGATTCTGCCCGTCGGGAGATCACCAGCAAGATTGACTGCTGTGTGAACACAATGCGGGACCCATATGACGAAAAAAACGTTCTGTGGAATTGGGTAGTTGGACATGGTTAATCAAGTTCACAAAGAGTTCGAGCAGTCTAGCATCATTTAAAACATGCTGGGAGTACAGGTTCCGAAAAAGCCTCACCTGAACTTATCGGGGATTTCCGTTGCAAAAATTAGTGATAATAATGAAGGAAATGTCCGACGTAAATTTTTAGTTCGCGATGCTTCTTTATCTTTACATTCCATGTCATGACGTGGTCAGATGGTCATGCTCGTAGAGACGATGGCAGGAAGAAATGAACTAGAACACTATTAATAAAACATGTGTAGAAAATTAAATTGCCGTTGAATAGAGGTGACTCACTCGGAAGACCAATATTGAATCTATGGACCTTCCGCGTTACTCATTTCTTCCTCCACGTTGTCTTCATCGGCCTTCTTTCTTGCCTACTTTGGTTATATTGTCGAGAAGATTCTTTTTTGCATCGCCTCAACATATATTAGTCATGGAATGTGAAGCATGTGAAGTCTAAGAAGCAAGAAGCGTGCAGGAAAATACGGTGCTAGCTGTATCAGGTTACCAGTTAGATTTCAGATTCACTTCCATCAGAGGCGAGAAGATTCCTCTGACAGAAATCAGCAACTTGACGGCTTCCTCAGGCCGCGCTGGCCCGGGCATGTGGTGGCTGTGAGTGACGCGTGACCGGGACCATGCGACCAGTCAGCGGTCAGTGGTCAGCGGTCAATAGCGGCTTTAGAATCCGAAGCTGGCAAATCCAGCTGAGAGAAGATGGCATGTTGCATCTTGTGCGTCCATCTACTTATCACTTATTCGCCTCCACCTGTAACAGCGTGAATGTCGGACAGTGGCCAATTTGAAATGGAGACCGTGTTTGATGACTCTCTTCGATCCTGCTAGTCTGCATTTGTTACAAAATAGATCTGCTGGACGGCCTTCAGAACAAGCCCCTAGATGACGGGAACATGATATGTAATTCTCATGTCAGATATTGCAGAAATCGGTCGTCTCACTAACGGGAATGCCTACCTTCAAAAACCCCCAAAATGTACCATCCCATCATTTCAATTCGTCTGTCACACGTCACAGCCCTTCCAAAATCGACGAAATGTCACGCTTGTCCCACGTCACACAGGGTACCCGACGAAAGTTGTTGAGGAAATATGTCACACTTCAGAAGAAAAAACAGATTTTTCAGCTCAAATATAGCGGTCTAGATATAAAATTTCCGTCAAGTATGACGATGTCACACTCCATCACCCAAACTGACTGGAGTTCAAACTGGTCACACGTCACAATGGGTGACGGATTGATGATCCAGCCGATATCATGTCGATGGGCCCCTTCACGACAGCCTCTATTTAGATGTTATTTGGTTCTATCATTGACAGAATTCTACTTGCCGACGAGCCGAGTGCGGTGGCAAAGTCCAACCTTGTCATCACTCGCTTCGTAGGGCTCGGCACGGGATTCCATCACTGTTTAGTTATTTGTTTGGTTCTATCAGAGCTGTCTTGCAGGGGTCTATCGACATGATATCGGCTGTCATTGAAATGGACCAATGGACCGTATGGTACACTGGGTCACCGCTTCATTTATTGAATTACGGTCTACTTATCTGGCGTCCCATACCCACAGTATCGGTATCAATCTAACTATCAAATTTCCTTGACTGTCTCATGTTCAAGAAACAACATATCCACTGCAACCCTTGCTTCCTCAATAAAAAGCGAGTCTTCTCTATATCGGACACTCTCCGCTAGTTGTCATCATGAGGTCGTCAATGTGTACTTGATTCCCAACCAGTGAAGCGTTTTCGGTTCGACGTTCCATCAACCCAATTAGCAGAGTGCCAGTGGTCGAGCCAATCCAACTCGGATCTGAAATCCTGCCGAATACAGCTAAAGACCACGACGTGGTCAGAAGATCATGCCCATATGGACGTTGGCAAGAAATTTACGTTAATGAACATGTGTACAGGGAAGACCAATATTAATTCCATGGCGTGCGGGTTACTCATTTGTTGTCTTCAGCCTTCTTTCTATATTGTTGAGAAGATCCATTCCATCTCGCAATCGCCTCTACGTAATTGGTCAACGGGAATGTATTGAATACAGATGGGGTTTTCCCATAAAGCTAACTTCAAAACGGTGGCGTCAAGGGTCCTGGGCCAATTACATCTGAAGTCTGTTTTGGAAAGTCTGTCCAAAGGGGCTGTGTGGCTGCTGGACAGTTCAAATCCAAAGTACAGACACCCTCGGAAACAGCGGCACAACGGAATATCTCCATAATGTTCAAGTTTGGTTTCTGGGATGAACAAATTGGCAATGGACAGGCTTCCGAGATCGAGGTTTCCTGGATCGCTCACGTCATTTGTCAACGAAAACGTTTGGATTTCACTCCTTTCCGAACAGCATCGGGGCCCGTGACTGAGATTAATATGAATGGTAAGCAAGGTAAATTTCGACTGATTAGAATTCTTCCCATCGACAAGCAGTGGAGGAGCGAATCAGATCCGGACATTAAGGAACACACGGTGCGTGGTGAGCATGCACCACAATGGTAACAAGACACTAATTACAGGGTTCTGTTTTCCTGGTGAAGTAGTCTGCAAATGTAACGGCCAGAAAACTTTGCAAGAAAATTGCCGTATTGTTTATGCCGTCGTTGTACAATTCCGAGAGTGAGATGCACATTGCGAGATGGGGTTTGCGTTTCCTGAATTTCACGTTCGCACTAATCCCATCTGACTTCCAAAATTTGAACACTCTACTTGACGAATGGCGAAGTCCTGGGCAAGAAAGGCCGCATGTGCAAATGTTTGAATGTCACTAACACGGGTCTGGCCGACGCCATCATTTCCCCCGTTGACGCTTTTGGAACCTCCCAAGTTCGAACAACATTCTCGGAAATAAGTCGTTCATGATAAAGGCGCGCCGTGGTTCGCCATCTTCCTTGAAGTTCCCCCCAATATCTCATTGACTAGTCTCAACGTCAACGTATATACCACTACAATAATAGTATGTCTGTGGCACCCGTTACTGGTGAGCCATGTTCGCCTCTTATCCGTCGTTTGTCTTGGCTCACGTGTGCTGTATACTTAGATTCAGTTGGTACGCCAGCATTTACTAACCTATTCCTCCAACTGATTATTTGCAAGGGGTCGATGAGTGGCTACAACGTCACCATAGGAAGGTCAAATATAACAGCTCGGGTGACGAGCTCTCTGTTTTCGCTATTGCAGGGCCAGGGGCCTTCACCCCCAATGACCAAACGGTGTGGAATGTTGATATCAGTATCCCGCTTGGACCTGTCATTCTGCAAGTGTGTGCCCAGATTGATAGTTGATGTTCAATTAAATGTTAGGCGCTGACTCACCATCATCATAGCTCACTGGAAATATTACCCTTAAGGGTGGCGTTCCTACGGTCGACATCGAGGCATCCCTTAAACTCCCAATCTTCCCAGCGATTAGTATAGGTGCTTTGAGCGGCAGTCTTACACAAGGTGTAGAAGCCAAAATTGGAATCCCTAACATCGCGAGCGGAACCATTGGGCTTTCTCTTAATACCAGTACTCACTACCTTCAGCTCGATCTCAAAGCAACTATCGTTGGCCAAACTTACGGTATTGATCATATGAATGTCATTCCTCTTCCCTCATGGCTTTAGACAGATGTAGCTAGTATTCTGGTGGAAAGTTCAATTTTAACCCGCTCAATTTCGCATGACAGAGCTTGTGTTTATGCGACGATTCCCCGTTCGCCAACTGTGGCGACGGCGCCTAATTCGCCAGTTCTGGCAGTGATTCGCATCGTAAAATGTGCTATTTTGCATCTATTTTGTACTACATTTGCGCTAATCAGCTCAAATCTACTGCGCGTTCAAGTTTTTCTCTGCACTACCTCCATTCCCCACTCATCGTCTGCAGGTGCGAAATTAGCCTCGGAGTCTTTGTCCTCCCATAGTTCTTCCCTGCACTTGACAGCTGCGTGTTTCTAGTAAAATCATAGGCCGTTGTTGTCTCTTATCTTCCTCAATGCGAGAGATTACCTTGCTTGCAAGGTCTCTCCACCCGACAATAAGCTGTGCCGTGCATTTCACAACATGTACAAAGCCCGGTCATCTGGCTGCCCGTGTATTTTTAGACTGCAAAAAAGAAAACTGCTGATACCACAGCTGGAGCCTGGAGACAGTGTGCTCATCGAGATGTCCAGTGTTAGTGGTTGGGTAACAGTTGTACAAAATGCAAAGCAGGTGACATAACACTACAAGACATAGTTATGTGTAGTACCCTAAAGTGATGTGGATGTACATGATGAGCAGACGAGGTTCCACTCATACTGAGACGACAGAGGGCCGGCTGCCCGATAAGCAAGGTTTCCGCCGACGCTTGCGGCGGCACCTAGTGTTAAACTGGGCCGCGGGATCGAAGTAACGGTGCTCAAATCTACACAAGTCTGGAAGACCATCATCCACCTACCTCGGTGGTTCTGCTCCAAGGTTAACAGGTGCGAGGACCTCATTCTAATCACAACTTTCATTGTCACTCTGATCTTCAGCTGCCATAGCATGATGTGACGTGATCGGGGATTGTTAATCGTGGCGTCCCCGCTGCATCCACCAGTGGGAAGGCCTGGAGGTATAGCTTGAGCTGCTTGAATTTTCCTGAGCTGTACGATAGGCAGATAGAGTGTTGTTGAAGAGGAACCATACTAATCTTGCAAAGCCTCAATTCCAAGGGTGCTTTTCTCTAGGTAAGTGTCTGTACGCGGCTGTACTCGGTATAATCAGCAAGAAGGATGGAAAAAGAATGACGGATACATACCAGGTGTCCGTGCCATTGCCTTGTGGCGAGCAACAATTTCTCGATTATGAGTGATTGCAGCTAGTTGAGCATGTTTTATCGTGCCTGTGAGCGTCATATTTCAGCCGAGACCTGATTGGTTTGGAGGGGGACTTATCAGATACATGAATTACGTTCGGGATATATCTTCTTCCTTCGATAGATGTAAGGAGCGTAACAGCACCCCATGCAACTTTGTGCTGATCCCGTGCGGCACGGATAATGTATATGTTTGTCGTAGGTGAATGGTATTTCACCGAAGCATCGGCCTAAACCAATAACGGAATACGTGAACATGCACGTATCGTTCAAAGAAAGCCCTACAGCTCCCCACCCAGTATCCAGACATAATGAAATACGCTATCCTTAAGCGCGGCCCAGATCTGTTTGCCGTCGAGATGGGAAGTTCCTGCATTTGGTTTGTCGTTGCCAGCAGATCCTTCTGCTGGAACTGGAATAAATTCGACTAGAAGACAGCGGTTCTGCAGGTGGTAGTCTGTATGTGTTAGAAAAAGTCCTAAAAGGCCGGTAGGTGGCTTAAACCGCATCATATTGTGGTGCAGGACAACTTGAATGCCTCACTTCGGTATAATCACGTGCCTATCGTGTGACCTGGCATTACTCGCGTGATTTCGGCACTATGATCATACAGTCCCAAAAGCCTAAGGTTGAACCTGGGTTGAACTACGCTGGGAGAAGCAGAAAGGGACGGAGGTGGGCCGTAAATATTGCATAGTCTGCGCATAGAACAATAAAGTGAAGTTTCCAGTTTCAGACGTGAATGTTCGAACAAAGTCTGGCGACGACAAACATTGATTCAATACTGACCACAACAGTGACAACAACCGGAACTTCCAAGGCCTATCCCCTTATTCCGCCGTTCCTCGGTACTGTAGGCCTCCCCGGAGTAGCCTATCCGCGGCTTTTGGGCCTTTATCAGCTGTGTGACAACTTCCAGATCGAGCCTGCCAGCTCACAAGCTACTTCTGAGCCTCGGGCACCACTAATACTACGGCCTATTAACCACCCTTTTCAAGGCCTTTCAGTCTACGCAGAGTTCGTAGCCTACTTACCCACCAAGTCTAGTATCGACAGGGAATACATAGCAGAACTTTGCTCCGCTCAATATGCCTGCAAAGTATTCTCATGTAAAGAAGAGATCTGCTTCTGGTCTGTTGAAAAAAGGCAGTCCAAACGTGTACGTCAAGGATATCTCACATCATCCCAGCCGATCGCCCAATCCCCACATTGACAAGAGTATTTCCCGAGCCATGTCTGCCGTCTCCCAGCTCGAGCGTGCCATTGCACGCATCCTTTTACTTCGCTATCAACAAGACATCGCACGGCTCTTCTCCACGCGCCTTTATAGTGTCGCTCTCGTGCATCTGCCCACATTCGTAATGCGCTGTATCGCCCTCAGCGGGCCAGGTTGGCTAGTGCACAACCACGATTCGGACGAGATTAAGGATTTCTTCCGAGCTGCGATGAGCATGGACCTGCGCCAGGCTGGTGAGCGTGTCGCGACTAAGAGTGTGTTGTGGTCGTACACCGCCCTCCGCCATTTCGTATGTATACCCTATTTGTGTGTTTTGTCCGGCTGAAACGCCCGACCAGGCTCAGTCTAACAACATACCTGTGTGCGGCAAGCGAGGACTACACTCCCTCCGCCTTCTTCCCTTCTTCCCCGCTCTCCAAGCACATCTCGATGCCCTCGAAGCGATGCCCCCACCCACTTTCTCTAAACCTCCACATCTAGGTTCCCTCCAAGAAGGGCAGGAGGCCCTTGAAGAAGCATGTCAATTGAAATACGGGATCATGCACCAACAGTCTGCAGCAAACGGATGGGGTATGGACTGGCGTGTCAAAGTACAGATGGGATACGAGAGGCTCGCGCAGACGCTGTGGCGGGTATCACGAGAGTTCGACGTGCGCGGGTACGGGACATTACTACGCGAGAAGCTCACAACGAAGTGGTGTGACTGCGGGTGCTCGACGGACCACCTGGGCGAGGTGTGTGAACGGACGGTGCGGGAGGACGAGGAAGCGAATGGGGTGCGGATTGGGAAGCAGAGGGAGTGGGATGGGCGCGGGACGGGTGTGTATGGATGGGAAACGGAGGAAGAGGAGGATATTTGGGAGATGGATTTGGATTTTGGGGGCCTTGAGCCAGGGGAAGAAGGGGCTGTGTCTAGGGATGCACTGCCAAGTGGGGGCATGTCAATTGGGAATATGATGGAGTGGAGATTTTTCAAGGCTGAGCGGGAGAAGGAAGAGGTCTGGCTTCTTTCATTTTCGACCGTTCTTCGTTCACTCACTGTGGTTGCAGGGTAACGTCGCTTTCCGTCAAGGTGACTATGGGATGGCTGTCAAACACTATGAGGTTGCGCACGAGATTGAGCCCGAGTTACCCCACTATCAGCTTAACCTAGCTGCAGCGCACCTCAAACTGAGCAAGTATGCGTCCTCTACCTCTCGTAACTACCTCGGTCTCAAACCATGATCCTATCCAGCTGGATAGAAGCCGAAAAAGCATGTACAAACGCACTTGGTCAGCATCGGAGCAGTAAAGGTTACTATCGTCGTGCACGAGCGCGAAGAATGCTCAATCAAACAGAAGATGCGATTAAAGGTACAAAAAGCATATCTACAGTATTCTTACGATATTGCTGACGGCTCATTACAAATAAAGATCTCCGCTCGGTGCTAAAGCTCCAACCTACCAACAACGAAGCGATGGCTGAGCTTTCCTCTCTTCTTCCGCCAGATAATCCCTGCCCAAATTCAAAATCCAAAAAGCAGGAACCCTCCCCGATTATTCCTTCATCCGCCCCAACCCAGTCTTCCTCGTCAATGTATTCTCGTTCTGGCTCAGTTAATGGCCCAGTTCCAGGCCCTGGGCCCAGAATGGGTACAGGTCCCGGATCGATATCAGGGAATGAAAAGAGTGAGAAGCTACTACCCAGATCCAAGACCAAGCAAATCAAACAGCCACCATTCGCGCGGACGAGGGCGGATGAACGTAAGCTAAAGATCGTGCTGATACCGGCAACTGCGGCAGAGATGGGACTAGAGGGGTCTGACGAAGCAAAGTATCGCTCTGCGTATTACCATGCCTACGACGGCAGGGATGTGAAAGGGAAGGGGAAAGATAAGGAGAAAGCAAATTCGAATGGGAATTGGAATGGGAGCGGCAAGGGCAAAGCGATCGCGAATCCTACTGCGATTGGGAGCAAGGAGGCGGGGAAGAGCAAGTGGAGAGAGTTGGACGAGATCGTGCGGTCGGAGACGGTGGTGTACCCTAGTTGGGATCGGTATATCATCAGGAGGATGGATTAAGGAAGAGTGGACATGAATGTCATTGTTGAATATTTGAAGGAGCTATAAAGCAGTCAACAGACGGCGATGTCATGTTCTGCACTTTAACATCTATATTTTTACGCTGTACATTTGACTCGGAGCGTGAGACTTGGACTCACGCCTGATTTTCCAATGCTGATAGCCTTATCTTGACAATTTCACCTTGTACTTATACGGGCTCTCTCAACTCCGTTCACGATCTCGGGGCTTATCGTCGTTGTTTAGCTGTTCCTTTTATAATTAGGACGAGCCGGAATTCAACACAACTACCCACTTCCAGTTGCAAAACATGATAAGCTGCCGCACCCCGATATCCCACCCCTTCCTTCGGCACTGTAGCATAGGAGCAGCTGGTATCTCCCATGACCACTTGACCTTCCTCTTTATTATAGTCCCTTCCCACGTTGGCGAGGTGATGATGTATAAGAATCCCAGGAAGGTGAAATGTCTGGAGCTGGTAGACAATTCTCAGCTCGATTTTTGCCATCACTGCTTGAGGTAAATATGGCGACGAAAGCGAACTCTGTGGCACATCCTACTCTGATCAAGGTGCGCATACCTGGTGTTGTTCTGATGCACGGTGTTCAATGTTTGATGGGGCACTATTTCGATAGGTTGACCCGTTCATGTATGTGGTTTTTAGCATCACGAGACGTGTATGCTGAGGTGGATGTTGTGGTGGATGAAGCCCTGCGGACCAACAGAAGGTACGCCACATATACCGTTTTGTTTTGTTGTGATTTTATGTCGGCTTGCAGGGCATCCATAATCGTTGGCAGTAAGACATGTCCCCTGTGAATTGTTTTGTATCATTTGCTCATGAAGAATTCCCAGTCCGGATATTCCCGCATTTGTAACTGTAAAACCGGGAGAGGTAGGAGCACATTTTCCTGCTCATTATCTTACTTCGTCATCTAACTTTGATACACTAAGACTTTCAAGGTTGAATGTGTCGGTGAGATACGAACAACGGAATGTTTATACATCACATGAACTCACCATACCACTCAGACTGGACGGGTGCGCAAATTGGAAACAACGACAGTGAGTGTATTTTGCGCATCACATACAGATCGATGCAAGCTTCCTGTTCGTACAGACAGCGACGATGTCAAGAACATCAACCTGGCGACGGTGCATAACCTCTCAGGTCCTATTGCAGTTGAGGGCGCCGAACCCGGCGATTGCCTCGTCGTTGATATATTGGATGGTAAATTTCGATAGACTAAGTTGGTGACCTCTCGATTCAATTGTCTCCTTAGTAAACCCTTTTGAGAAGATGCCATGGGGCTATACCGTACGTTTTTTGCTTCCGATTTTAGGTATCAACTTTGATTTGCTAAATTGTGTCCATTTCGTGCAGGGCATCTTCGAACTGGAAAACGGAGGAGGCCTATTCGGTACGAGTAACAATCATTTGAAACTGCTCTGCAAACTAGATATAAATTCTGTTTTAGCCCGCGAATTTAAGAGCAAAGCCGCTAAAGCTATCTGGGACATCAACGGTGCTTTATCCTATTCTCTCCATAACGGCGGCTCTCTGACTCTCTTTCTAACCATCCAGGTGTTTATGCTACCTCACGCCACATTCCAGGCGTGCGCTTCGCTGGCATTCCCCACCCTGGCCTCATTGGTACCGCTCCCTCTCCAGAACTGCTCGCTACCTGGAATGCGCGTGAAACTGGACTGATTCAAGCAAACGCTGCCTCAGTACCACCTGTTGGGTTCGCGCCACTCGCCACGGGTGCATATGTTGGTCAGGATTTAGACCAGAAAGTCAGGGCGAAGATTCACAGGGAAGGCGCGAGGACGATCCCTGGGAGGGAGCATGGGGGGAATTGTGACGTGAGTTTTCTCCGTTCTGCATTTTGAAGAAATGTTGACATCCTTTCCTATTTTGTAGATCAAAAACCTTTCAAAGTATGGCATCTTTTATTTATTGACTACTTGTTATGAAATTGGCTTCTTATTCCAGAGGTTCTCGTTGTTATTTCCCTGTCTTCGTCAAGGGTGCGAATCTCTCGGTCGGTGACCTCCACTTCTCTCAGGGTGATGTGAGTGTCTCTTTATCTTCATCTTTCCTTTCTTGACCTGTACCTTTAACAGGGCGAGGTAAATGCCGAACTCCAGGCTTCTTGAAATCCAGAACTAATATGCCACAATCAAAATAATAGATGTCTTTCTGCGGTGCCATTGAAATGGTCAGAAATCCACCCATCTCAATTTATGCAACATTCCTGAATTACCCTTTCTTGCAGGCCGGAATCATAACGTTTAGCACAAGCATCATCAAAGGAGGGGTGGAGAAATTCGCACTCAAACAACCTATCTTCCTGGTAAACATATCTTTATCATGATTGGCCACCTTTAGCAGCAAACTAATCGCGCTGTGTTAAGCCATCACCCATCGATCCCATGTATTCTTCCAAGGTACGCATACGTGCTCCTTTACGTAGTCTTCTTGATCTGATACTTGCTTCCCTAACGTAGATTATCTTCGAAGGCATCAGCGTTGACATCCGTATGCGCTTTGTCCATGCCGATTTGTCTTTCTCCAGGCTTAGTTTATTCTTTTCAGATGGCGACGGAAAGCAATACTATATGGACGCGTGAGCATGCTCTGCCTTTTGTTTGGTAGGAAATGTAATCAATGATTTGGAATCCAGGACGGTTGCGTACAAGCAAGCAGCATTGAATGCTATAGCCTATTTGCAGAAGGTACGCATTCTTCCTCATTATCTCCTTCGCTACCGCTAATGTCCTGCATATCTGCAGCTCGGCTACAGTACGTCTATTATACACTTATTCGCTTTCTTTGTCTGCGTGCAGTGCTAATCTCATACAATGTTTACAGCGCGGGAACAAGCATGTACGTCCAATTCCTTCCTTCGAGAATCAACAGTCCTCTGACCTTTCTCGCTGGCAGATCTTCTCTTATCAGCCGCACCAATCGACAGCCACGTCGGCGCTGTTGTCGTACGTCTCACCACAGTTCTTCTTAATCCAAATGGTTTACGTACATGTGATAGGACTCCCCCAATGCATGCGTAACGCTTGCGATACCAACTGGTATCTTCGAACATGTCAGCTGCTTTTATTTTCCTCTCCGTTCTCGGATGCTTAGAGGCAATAATTTCTGACTTTGTAGGATGTTCTCCCCAAACCCGAGGGGCTCATTAAGCGCAACTTCGGGCAGTGTGCAATTAGGAGCGACGGCGTTGTATAATAGGTCTATGTGACTAGCAATGTATAGTAGAATGTTAACCCTTGCGAACTATAATTATCAGATAAAAGATTCTGACTCGGAGAAGTCGCTCACAACGAGATAATGGTATATATTGGTAATGAAGTCAGAGATGGAAGGGGTACTGTACATAGTACGATAGCAAATAGATACAAAGTATAAGAGTACAGGCACGTATGCAGATCAAATACAAAGCAAGGGATCATTCCACAAAAACTACACTCAATCCTGCAAACAATGGTTTAAGCAGCCACTTCGAACCAGCGAACATGCGGGTCTCCTTTGACCTCCCACTGCGCTTCCAGTACGACCCTTTCTCCTGGTCCAATCTCCTCAATTCTCCACTCGAATCGACCCTCTTTCTCACCTCCAATACCATCAACAGACTTCTCCCACATAACTTTGACCTGCTTCTTCCGCATCTCTGCCTCTTTCTGTTTTCCTTTACCCTTCTCCTTGGCTTCTTTGTCCTTTTCCTCAACTTGCACATATTCTGCCTCGCTTTCCTCACCCTTCACGTTCACGTCCACCTGTCTCTTCTCCTTTTCCTTCTCCTTCTCACCCTGGGAAGGCAGGACCTCCACCCCAACCTGAACCTCAGTCCCCTCACGCACATCTGCTAAGCCTTCCGGCTTCCGCAATATCACCTTCTGCGCATGATGATAATTTGCGAACAAGTTTTCCTCAGGTACAGGGACTACATCCTTCACCACCACATCTCTGACTGCCCACTCGTGTTTA
>QLOJ01010795.1:0-13631 GCA_003313625.1 Tricholoma saponaceum
TGAACATATGCTAAGCATCCCCAAACCCTTAAGTGAGATACATCAGGTTTCTTTCTAAGCCAAGCTTCATAGGGAGTTTTATTAGGAAGTGGAGCAGTGGGAGTTCTGTTTAAGACATGTAGAAGAGCCACAAATGCATGAAACCAGAATTGAATTGGTAGATTGGCTTCATTCAGCATGGCTGTGATTTGATCTGAAACAGTTCTATTTGCTCTTTCAACATCCCCATTTTGCTGTGGCCTATTCCTGACAGTATGTTGTCTTTCAATCCCATTATCAATGCAGTATTGGTTGAATTCATTGGACATAAATTCAGAGCCTTTGTCCTCTCTAATGACTTTGATTTTGGCATCATGCACATTCTCAGCATAAGCTTTGAATTGCAAAAATGCAGCAAAGGCTTCTGACTTCTTTCTGAGTCCAAGACCACACTTGAATCTGGTGCAGTCATCAACAAACTGTATCCAGTATTTATATCCTGCAATTGATTTGACTTGAATGGGACCTTTAAGATCAATATGAACCAGCTCTAATGGTTTGGAGGCTCTGGATTCAGATGTAGGGAATGGGTTTGCATGCATCTTCCCAGCAAGGCAAGGTTCACAGATTGGGTCAGGTTTGGACATGTTGGATAACTTCATGCCATTGACCATGTCATTAGAGTGAAGTTCTTTGACATAGCCATAGTTTGTATGACCCAATCTCCTATGCCATAAACTGAGGTCCAAGGGAAGGGTAGAGGACAAGTTGGCAGATTCCACAGGCAGGGAGGCAGGCACAGTGGTTCCATCCAGGAGAGCAGCAGTGTGGCTGGTAATAGTAGCTGTAAATACTATTCTACTGTGTCTAATGAATTGAATTTGTTGTGAGTCTACAAAAAGTTGGTAATTTTTAAATCTGGTGAGGAAGAGAACTGAGAGGAGACTGCTTTGGAGTTGGGGAACATGTAATACTCTACTAAAAAGAAGGGATTGTGATTCTACTCCATTAATAAGGGGTTTGAAAAGTAAACTACCTACTCCAGCAGAATAAATGATTGTATGGTCAGCTAATCTAATAGGAATATGAAGAGGTTTGTAATTTCTAAGCCAATGTTTATGAGGGGTCATGTGAGAAGTGGCTCCTGAGTCTGCAATCCAGTCATAATTAGTTTGATGGAAGGGGTTTTCTAATTCTTCTAATGAGTAGATACTTGCCTTGCCTGCTGATTCCTGGATTTGTTTACATGTGGCTGCCTTTGCCTCTGCTGATTTGGATAGGTAGAGGTAACATTTGGAGATGAAGTGACCTAGTTTGCCACAAAATTCACAAGGAAGAAGTTTGGATTTGTGCTGCTGCCTTTTGGATTGGTGATGGGAGTGGGGGTGAGTGGTGTTGTTGTTGGAAGGAGTGGTAGTAGCAGCAGCAGCTTTATTTGCAACCTCTGAAACTTGAGGTGCAACCCTTCTAGTCCTTTGTGTTTCCTCTGTGTGGAATGCCTGGACAATAGTGGTTTTGTCCAACTTGTCACTAAGCATCAAGGTAGACACAAAGTGATGGTAGTCCTCTGGAAGTGCCCTAATCATTGCCATGCAGAGAAGCTCATCATCTAGCTTGTCAATAGAAAAGTTGTCAGGGCGAAGGTTTTTGATGTGTTGCATTGCTGCATCCACCCTATTGGCCAATGACTGTAATGACTCCTCCTCCTGCTTTCTGATGCTGAACAAATCATCATAAGCATTGTATCTGGCACCAGGTTTTTGCTGTAGGTGCACAGATTTGAGAGCTTTCCACATAGCAACTGGGTCTTCTTCCTTCCCCTTTAAATGGACAGTCTGAGATGTCTCAACCATAAGGTAGATCCATCCAGCTGCTTTTTCTGCCTTGTCATCCCATGCTTCCTGCTTTTCAATCCCCTTGTCATCACTAGAGCTGGCTATAGGGCGAAGTTTTGTGCCAGCAACAATTTGCCAAAGTTGGTTTGCCCTAAGCCAAGCTTGCATTTCTCCACTCCATTGGTTGTAGTTGGAGGGGCCAAGTTTTTGAATTTCTGGGCCTCTAGAGGGAGTCATGATGAAGAGAAGTGTGATTGAGTGTTGTGAAAGGGAATTGAGAGTGTTGGATAGATGAAGAGTGTTGAAAGATAGTGGAAAAGGAAAGGGAATATGTGTGGGTGAATGTGAAGCAGGATGCAAGAATGCAAGTGCAGAAAGCAAGTCTACCAGAATGCAACCAAATCCTTTAAAAAGGCAGGGTTCTAGAGACTGCAAAAGGTGGGTCCAAAGATAGGTCCAAGGGTCCAAGGGTCCAGGAGTCTTCTTCAGCCACCAGTGAGTGCAATTTCACTTTTTAACTACAGTGCAGTTGTAACTCCTCCCAGATCACAGGGTTGACTACCTGGATATTTCTGAGGTAGGAAAAAAGGCTGGCCCACTGAAGTGCACAGACCCAACAGTTCACTGTAGAGACCACCTGGGAATGGTCTTTTGTCCCTACTGACTACCTATAGACTGACTACAACTAACTACAAGTTAGTTGTTCAAATGGAAGAGTTGAGTGAAACAAGGTTACCCAACAGAGAGGTAGAAAGGAGGATGACAAGAGAGCAGAGTAGATGGTCAAGAGTAATACTGAGCACAGTTAGAGCTCAGGGCCCATAACCTGTTTGAGGGAGGAAGTGAAAAGACTGAGTGAAAAGAACTTGATTGACTGGAGGGATGTGACAGAGGTTCAACCCTTTATATAGGTTTTGTGACTGTGCACAGACCATGTCCAAAACCTATATATATGGCTTGGGTCTGTCACACTGGACCTCACACATCCCCCACTTCTCTACTCTACCACAACTCTACTCTACTGTCTGCTATAGTCTACTGTAAGTAGACTATGCTTGTACTATCCATCTATGTACTTGTAGTATAGTATGGTAGTATATGTAGAGAGTATGCAGGAGTACTGTAATGTAACACAGATGAGGGTTGGGTCACCCTGCGCACCCCCCTCATCCAGGATCCCACACGATGGGGGAGCCCCAGGCGAACGCTGCAAAGTTCTGCCTGAGGAAGTCTGACCAGCCCCCAAGGGTCCAGTCGTTTTTGCACGAGCGGGTGTACCAAGGGCACCGCTTGTAGATGTGTTCCACCGTTTCCAGTGGGAGCGTGTAGTAATTGCACCGGCACTTGTCAGGGCCAGGTTTCTTAAACTTCCGACGATATGCCCCGATGGGGGCATGTCCGGTGACGCTCCTAATGAGCCTGGTGAAGACGCCTATCTCGCGTCCTGCCTCCTGCATCCAAGGCCCCCCTTTGAGGGTCGAGGGTAGAAGAGGTTTCCGTTTGGGACCGTTAAGTTCCACAAACGAAGCGCCTCAGTAGTCTGGTCCCCTTCGGAACTCAGAGTGCCACGATGTGGTGGCCACTACATCACAAGCAGCGGCCAGAAAGTTGCGAGATGTCCTAGGACGGGCACCCGATGCGATTCTGATGCCGGTGACGGCATCGTGAGCAGATTTCTGAACTTTCCATTCGTAGCGAGCGGAGCAGTGCCAGAGGGCGAGACTGTGGGAGTCATTCGCGGCAAGCCACGGATGAAGCGCCCTGCATGTGTCAAGGGAGAAGATCTGCCCAGACCGAGGTCCTACTTGGAGGAGTGAATCCAAGGCGGGCTTGGAATCAGAGATGATCATCAATCGGGAGCACCCCTCAGCCAAGGCCAAGGAGATACCCAATTGGATGGCAAACCGTTCTACCTCTGGGGGGGTCCTCCTCCCGGCAGCAGAGACAACGCGACCAATCTGTGCACCTTCGCCAAACACGAGGGCACAGGCCACCGCCTGAAGTCCCGGTAAGAGGGGAACGGACGCATCCGCCGCCACCACCAAGCACGAAGGATCAGCGCAGGCCAAAGCCCACGCCGTATCAAGCTTCTGAATGTGAGCGAAGATATCCTCCTTGTCTTTCGACGCGGGGGAGAAACACGTAATCCTCGACTCCCATAGGTCGACGATGCGAGAACCAGGATAGGACTCGGACCCGAAGGGCTCAATTTCATCCTTGTAGATATCCCCGCATGCCACAGCCGAGTCCAAGGCAGGACCCAGCAGTGACTTCGGGGAGAGAGCGCCAACGGAGGCCACAGCCAGCGGGTGAAGCGGGCCGGACCCCTGGAGGGGGGCCCCCAGGATGGTCCTGAGGGGGTGGGATGGCGCCAAGAGGGACGCCCGAAGGGCTCCCTTGTCCGCCAGACGTTTGAGCAGGATGTGCATAGGCAGCAAACCGGCCAGAGCGAGGAGGCCCCCAATGGGGGTCGTCCTGAAAGCGCCCGCGATCCAACGAGCAGCCACTGATTGGATCTGGGTGAGAGACTTGACGGCACCCTGGACGCGAGCGCCCTTAAAGTACCATAAGCGGAGCCCATAGGTCATCACAGGGACGACGCATGAGCGGTAGAGAAGGCGCTTCTGCATGGGGACCAATCCCCGTACCGAGTTGCCCAGCATGCCCATGGCTCTCACTGTGGTGAGGGCCTTGGTGGAGTAGAACCGGATATGCTCCTTGAATAGGAGCTTCCGGTCGAAGAAAAACCCCAAGTAATGCCAAACTGGCTTGGGGCGGAGAGGGGTAGCCCCGGTAAAAGGGGCGAAGCCGAGATCAATGGGCAAGGGGCGAAAGCTCCTAGCCCGGGAAAAGTACAAGGCCTCTGACTTGTCGTGCTCCAGCACGAGCCCGAGTGCAGTGAAGGCGCGGACAATCCATTCATACGCCCTGATCAAGAGAGGAAGATTGTCCTCTAGTCGCGTGTTCTGAGCCATGATGGTGCCATCATCGATGTAAGAGATGATGTCCACCCCCATTGAGGCCAGCAAACGAAGAAAAAGCTTGATGACCGGTGCCAAGTACAGCGCCGACACCAGGTGACAGGGCAGAGCCCTGCCCCACCCCCACGTCCGCAGCATACGAATCCGACGTGAAGGAGTCCCATTTGTAGGTTGTGCGACAACCCACTAGGTAGGAGCGGAAGAAGTTCCCCACAACAGCAGGGAACCCCAGCAGGGAGATGATCCGGAGCAGGACCTGATGGTTCAGCGACGGGAAGAATTGAGCGATATCAAAGGTGGCAACGCTCGTCTGACGACCCAGAGCCCACCCCACGCGGATGAGATGAGTCAAGTAGGCACCAGCGTCCTCAGTGGAACGCTGGGCGACCCCTCCGAACTGCACAGGTTCGAAGGCGCCATGTGCAACTCCATCGAATTGAAGCCGGCACGCCAGCATCTTTTCGACCAACTTGCCCAAAGTGTTCAGGAGCACAATGGGTCTGAACGACTTGGGCATAGAATAGGAGGGCTTGCCGGGTTTAGGTATGATGACCGACAGGGACTCTTTGAATGCGTTGGGCCAGTGGCCCAGCACGACACAAGCACTCGCGATGCGAGCGAACAGGGCGGCGACCTCCAGAGAGGAGCACCAGTGTTTGAGGAATGACCACGTAACGTGGTCCGGCCCCGGCGCAGATCGCAATGAGCACAACGAAAGAGACTCTCTGAGCTCCAGAGTAGAGAAGGGGACCCACTCCCTTTCGGGGGCAGGAGTCAGTGGGTCGAGGAAAGCGAGGTCCACTGGCCTGTCATTGGCGGCGTTGTACGATCCGTCCAGCACCGCCCAAAGATCATTGAGACTCGTACAAGGGCTTCCCCGGAAGGAGATGGCCTTGTGCGGGGGTAAGTTGCGTTGCTTGGTCCACCCCATCAGGTCCCAAGGTCGCTGATTCTGAAAAGCAACTTCATGGATACGCTCCTCGAAGAACTCTCGTTTAGCGTCCCGCATGACACGTCGGTATTGCTTCCAGTCCTCGAGGTCTCGGGAATCCTGAAACCTAGCAAGGGCCGCAGCGCAATCCTCAGTCCACCACCCCTTAGAGTGTTTCCCGAGGCGTGACTCCTTGGCATGGTTACCCCACGCCGTGGAGAAGACGGATGAAATGGCCTCGACCACCTCGTCCAGCTCCTGAATCGTGTCCACTCGCCAGGGGGCGAGAGGGGCAGGAGACTTCCTTAAGGTAAGCCTCCTCCTCTTTTGAGTCCCTGGGAATACCCCACCTAGTGGCCGGGACATCGGAGTCCGGGCCCTTGGCAGAAAAAACAAGAGGGGCGTGATCAGATGGCCCCCTGTCCGCTGGAAGAATAGCATGTGTGTCAAACAGTGTTGACTCGACAGGAAGAAAGACCAGATCGATGACTGTAGGTCGCAAGTCTGGGTTGAAGGGAAAGTGGGTTGGACCCTCATCCTCCGGGGAGGAGAGGGACAGCCCCACAGACTGTGCCACCGCCGTGAGGCGGTCCGCGTGGATACAGTTGGCCGGGCCACCTGGGTCCCAGTCGATGTGTCTAATATTGAAGTCTCCGCACATAGCATGGAGGCCCGGAAGTGATAGCTGGTGTTCGAACAAGTGGACAACAGCTGTGTGGTCCGCATCTGAATAGACGTTGGCAAAGTATCTAGTAGACCTCCCGATTCCCAGCGAGAAAATCAGAATGTCCCTGTGGTCAATGAGGTCCCGACGTAGTGACGGTCTCAAAGTAGCGATGCGCTTGTTAATATAGACAAGTACACAGGGGGGAGAGTCGACCCCAGAGTTGAGCACAATGGCTGACCAGGAGGGGCTGTTGGGTGCCCCCACAACTTCATCACCCTCACGAGATCGCGACGAGGGAGCATGTCAAATGAGCCTCCAAGGAGGCTCTTGTAACATTAAAACATCGTACGTATCTACATGCGATGCCAGAAGAGTGTCTACGTATCCCCAATTACAGTTAACATTTTGACAGAAAAATCGAAGCAAGGGGAACTGCTGGGTTCTCTCACGCATTGCGTTCATTCACCGCCTGGGCGGGAGGTCGGTGAGTAGGTGGGGAGCGAGACCTGCGGTTCGCACTCACCTCGTCATAGCGGGCCTTGATCCACTCCGGTTCGAAGCGGTGGCGCCAGAACTTGCACCGACGGTCGTCTGTCAAATGCGTGCCCCTGCAATTAAGGCAGCGGGGAGGATGAGGACATGGCCCGTTGGGAGCCGTGGGGGGGATTGGGGGAGTGGCCTTGTCATTCCCTTTGCAACAGCCCGCCAGGGCACGATGGTGCTCCTTGCGGTGAGGGCCCCCACAGGAGGGGCAGCGAATATGGGGAGCATGGCACCCAGCAGTCGGGTGACCCCACTTCCAGCAGCGAATGCATAACGGTGAACCGGGGTTAGCCCGGGCCGTTGCGAAAGTGGCAACGAACCGCCCAAACTGGACGGTGCGGCCCACCAGGGCCTTTGCGTTAGCGCCGCTGATGGAGTCAACAATGTTGAAATACATGGTCGCTGTATCAGAGAACCGCGAGTTTCTGACCACTCTGGCAGGGGTCTTGAGAATGACAAGGTCAGAGAGACCTGCCCTGCGAATAATATCCATGACGACCGATGGGGAGATGGCGGCGTCTCGGAAAGTGAAAGGAACATCGACGAGTTTAACGTACGACGTGGAGGTCGATAGGGAAGCCCCGGTCGAGGTGGCCAGCGGAGTGGCAATGCGCAGCACAGCCTTGATCACGCCCAGATCCTGAGAATCCATGACGCCGGTGGACCAAGCCACCAAGCCGTCCCTTTCAGAGATGACAGACTGAACCTCCAACGCACAGTGGTGGAGACGAAGATGGGCGCGAATCTTATCTAAGACATCGCCGTTGTTGAGGTCAACCGGCATAGGGTCGATCTCGAGGAGGATCCTTCTACGGGAAGGGCCATGGACTGTTGACAAAGGTTTAGCCTTCGGTGGGCGAGACGAGCCGTCATGCTTCTGCATTTCAGCCAGCTTAGAGGTGGGCAGCTCCGGAAAGGCCTTAGCCAACCGGACGATACCGTCAATAGTGCAAGGACCCCCTCGCAATAGGCTAGCTGCCTGGGCAAACGAGGGTTTGCCTGGGCGGGTGGCGAAGTTCAGTGGGGGGGGAGGACCCCTCCCCCCCCGAGATGACGCACCACCCCTGCCCACCGGGGGGCGTGGGAGCAGCCGGCCCCCCTTTGGTGGGGGACCACGTGTACGAGTCGGACCAGGTCGGGTGGCATCCCCCATAGGGACGTCCTCCTGACCAGCCCGAGGCTGTGCGCCTTCCTGGGGATTACCACGGGGGGGGCGAGAAGGGTAGGGGAGAGTGGACGGAGCATCCGCCCCCCAGGTAGGAACGCCAACCTCAACGGCGACATTGAATAGATCCGCTAATCTCATGGATACTTCAGCCTTGTCCTTGTCGGACAGGGCATTATAGCCAGCCCGGCCGCCCATCTCGCGCAGCCAGGTGGAATGGTCCTTCATCTCTCCCAGGACAACACTTGGCCAGCGCCAACCATCGATGTCTCGCCCTGCATCGAAGAGATCCTTGGCCATAAAAGGAGAGGTTGCCCTCCCCTTTCCCTTATCATAGCCGATGCCCACACCGTCATTGGGCAGGACATCTTCTTCAGATTTGGGTGGTGTGGACCCACCCCTGGAGACAGGAGGGGTGGGATCGTGCTGCGTGCCCCCAGAGGAGTACGTGCGTAAAGGACGTGGGGTCTCTGGCCCCTGATAGGGAGAGGGAGATGGCGATTGCCTGGCAGTGCGTTGGGGGCCACTAGCCGGAGGGAGTTGCTGGGAACGAGCAGAGGCCTGTGCAGAGGCTCTCGATATAGCTGGGGGGGAGCCCAGCACAGAAATGGGGTCATTGCCCAGGGTCGGAGGAGGAGGGTTGAGGCCGACAAAAGGAGGCAGACCTCCTCCCATCGACCCCGTCGATCTCCCTGATCTCCTGCTCGGTCGCAAGGATTGGGACATACAACTAGCATACGTAGGTTAGACAACAATCAATAGAGATTTCCACTAGCTAGAGGCCACAGAGTAGATCAGTTGAGTTTCAATGGTGCGGATGTGGCTGTACACATCGTGGTAAGAAGTCAAGAAGCGATGGATCTGGGCGTAATCAAGGCTGCGTTGCGCATTGCCACTCCACTGGCCACCTCGACTGGGGCCTCCCTGTCGACCTCCATGTCGTACGTCAAACTCGTCGACGTCCCTTTCACCTTCCGCAACGCTGCTATCACCCCGTTGGTTGTCATGGATATAGTTCACAGGGCAGGCCTCGCCAACCTTGTTATTCTCAAGACCCCCGCTAGGGTGGTCAGAAATTCCCGGTTCTCTGATACGGCAACCATGTACTTCAACATCGTCGACTCTGTCAGCGGCGCCAACGCGAAGGCCCTGGTGGGCCGCACCGTCCAGTTTGGATGGTTCGTAGCTACTTTCGCAATGGCCCGGGCAAACCCTGGTTCGCCATTGTGTGTTCGGTGCTGGAAGTGGGGCCACCCGACTGCTGGGTGCCGTGCTCCCCATATTCGCTGCCCCTCCTGCGGGGGCCCTCACCGCAAGGAGCACCACCGTGCTCTAGCGGGCTGCTGCAAGGGGAACGACAAAGCCACTCCCCCAGTTCCCCCCACGGCTCCTGACGAGCCATGTCCTCACCCTCCCCACTGTCTTAATTGCAGGGGTGCGCATTTGACGGATGACCGTCGTTGCAAATTCTGGTGCCACCGCTTCGAACTGGAGTGGATCAAGGCCCGTTATGACGAGGTGAGTGCGAACCAAAGGTCCCGCTCCCCACCTGCTCACCGGCCTCCCACCCAGGCGGTGAACGAATGCAATGCGTGAGAGAACCCAACAGTTCCCCTCACTTTGATTTTTCTGTCAAAATGTTAACCGTAATTGGGGATACGTAGACACTCTTCTGGCATCGCATGTAGATACGTACGATGTTTTAATGCTACAAGAGCCTCCTTGGAGACTCATTCGACATGCTCCCTCTTCGCGTACTCGTGAGGGTGATGAAGTTGTGGGGGCGCCCAACAGCCCCTCCTGGTCTGCCATTGTGTGCAACTCTGGCGTTGACTCTCCCCCCCGTGTGCTTGTCTACATCAACAAGCGCATCGCTACTTTGAGACCCTCACTACGTCAGGACCTCATTGACCACAGGGACATTCTGATTTTCTCGCTGGGGATCGGTAGGTCTACTAGATACTTTGCCAACGTCTACTCAGACGCGGATCACACGGCCGTTGTTCACCTTTTTGAACACCAGTTGTCGCTTCCGGGCCTCCATGCTATGTGTGGGGACTTCAATATTAGGCACATCGACTGGGACCCAGGTGGCCCGGCCAATTGCATCCACGCAGACCGCCTCACGGTGGTGGCGCAATCTGTTGGGCTGTCCCTCTCCTCCCCGGAGGATGAGGGTCCTACCCACTTTCCCTTCAACCCAGACTTTCGACCCACGGTCATCGATCTGGTCTTTCTTCCTGTCGAGTCAACTTTGTTTGATACACATGCTATTCTACTGGCGGACAGGGGGCTGTCTGATCACGCCCCTCTTGTTTTCTCTGCCAAGGGCCCGGACTCTGATGTCCCGGCCACTAGGTGGGCTATTCCCAGGGACTCGAAAGAGGAGGAGGCTTACCTTAAAGAAGTCTCTTCGTCCCTCGCCTCTCTCGCCCCCCGGCGAGTTGACACAATCCAGGAGCTGGACGAGGTGGTCGAGGCCATCTCGTCCGTCTTCTCCATGGCGTGGGGTAACCATGCCAAGGAGTCACACCTCGGGAAACACTCTAAGGGGTGGTGGACTGAGGATTGCGCTGCGGCCCTTGCTAGGTTTTGGGATTCCCGAGACCCCGAGGACTGGAAGCAGTACCGACGTGTCATGTGGGACGCCAAACGAGAGTTCTTCGAGGAGCGTATCCACAAAGTTGCCTTTCAAAATCAGCGACCTTGGGACCTGATGGGGTGGACCAAGCAGCGCAACCTACCCTCGCACGAGGCCATCTCCTTTCAGGGAAGTCCTTGCACGAGTCTTGATGATCTTTGGGCGGCGCTAGATGGATCGTATAACGCTGCCAATGACAGGTCAGTGGACCTCTCGTTTCTCGACCCACTGGCTCCCGCCCCTGAAAGGGAGTGGGTCCCCTTTTCTACCCTGGAGCTCAGGGAGTCCCTCTCGTCGTGTTCGTCGCGATCTGCACCGGGACCCGACCACGTTACGTGGTCGTTCCAAACACTGGTGTGCCTCTCCGGAGGTCGCCGCCCTGTTTGCTCACGTTGCAAGTGCCTGCATCACGCTGGGTCACTGGCCTGGTGCTTTTAAAGAGTCTTTGTCGGTCATCATACCCAAGCCCTCCTACTCTACGCCCAAGTTGTTCAGACCCATAGTGCTCCTGAACACACTGGGCAAGCTGGTCGAAAAGATGCTGGCGCGCTGGCTTCAATTCGACGGGGTCGCTCACAGCGCCTTCAAACCTATGCAGTTTGGAGGGGTCGCCCAACGTTCCATGGAGGATGCTGGAGCCTACCTGACTCATCTCATCCGCGCGGGGTGGGCTCTGGGTCGGCAGACGAGCATTGTCACCTTCGACATTGCTCAGTTTTTCCCATCGTTGAACCATCAGGTTCTACTCCGGATTATCTCCCTGTTGGGGTTCCCCTCGGTTATAGGGAACTTCTTCCACTCGTATCTGGTGGGTCGTTGTACGACCTACAAATGGGACTCCTTCATGTCGGGATCATATGCCACGGACGTGGGGGTGGGACAGGGCTCTGCCCTGTCACCCATGGTGTCGGCGCTATATTTGGCACCAGTCATCAAGCTCTTCCTTCGCTCACCTGCCTCCATGGGGGTGGACGTCGTGTCTTATGTCGATGATGGAACCATCATGGCCCAGAACACGTGACTAGAGGATAATCTTCCTCTCCTGATCAGAGCGTACGGTTGGATTGTCCATGCTTTCACTGCACTCGGGCTCGTACTGGAGCACGACAAGTCAGATGCTTTTCACTTTTCACGGGCTAGGAGTTTTCGCCCCTTGCCTATTGACCTTGGATTTGCCCCCTTCACTGGAGCAACCCCCCTTCGCCCCAAGCCAGTTTGGTGCTACCTGGGGTTCTTCTTTGACCGGAAGCTCCTCTTTAAGGAACATATCTGGTTCTACTCCACCAAGGCCCTCACCACGGTGAGAGCCATGGGAATGCTAGGCAATTCGGTGTGGGGTCTAGTCCCCATGCAGAAATGCCTCCTTTACCGCTCGTGCGTCGTCCCTGTGATGACCTACGGGCTCCGCTTATGGTACTTCAAGGGCGCTCGCGTCCAGGGGGCCATTAAATCTCTCACCCAGATCCAGTCGGTGGCGGCGCGTTGGATCACAGGCGCTTTCAGGATGACCCCCATCGGAGGTCTCCTTGCTCTGGCCGGATTGCTGCCAATGCACATCCTGCTGAAACGTCTGGTGGAGGAGGGGGCCCTTCGAGCCTCCCTCCTGGCACCATCCCATCCCCTTAGGACCATCCTGGGGGCCCCCCTTCGGGGGTCAGGCCGGCTTCACCCGCTGGCTGTGGCCTCTGTAGGGGCTCTCTCCTCATCGTCGTTACTGGGTCCTGCCTCGGACTCGGCAACCGCATGCGGCAACATCTACAAGGATGAGATTGAGCCCTTTGGGCCCAAATCTTACCCCGGCTCTCGCATCGTCGACTTATGGGAGTCGAGGATCACACGTTTCTCTCCCGCATCCAAAGACAAGGAGGACATCTTTGCTCACATAAAGGAGCTTGACACTGCGTGGGCTTCGGCCTGTGCTGATCCTTCGTGCCTGGTGGTGGCGGCGGATGCGTCCGTTCCTCACCTACCAGGACTCCAAGCGGCGGCCTGTGCCCTCATGTTTCGCGAGGGAGTACAGGTTGGTCGCATTGTCTCTGCTGCCGGGAGGAGGACCCCCCCAGAAGTGGAACGGTTTGCCATTCAGTTAGGCGTCTCCTTGGCTTTGGCTGAGGGGTGCACCCGGCTGATGATTATCTCTGACTCCAAGCCAGCCTTGGACTCGCTCCTCCACGTAGGACCCCGGTCTGGGCAGATTTTCTCCCTCGACACGTGTAGGGCGCTTCATCTGTGGCAAGCCACAGACGACTCCCATAGTCTTTCTCTCTGGCACTGTTCCGCTCACTATGAGTGGAAGGTTCAGAGGTCTGCTCACGATGCCGTCACGGGCATCAAGATCGCGTCGGGTGCCCGCCCCAGGACATCTCGCGACTTTCTGGCTGCTGCCTGCGATGTAGCGGCCACCACAGCATGGCACGCCGAGTTCCGCAAGGGACCGGAATACCGGGGCAATTCATTCGTAGAGCTTAATGGCCCCAAATGGAAGCCCCTTCTACCCTCGACCCTCAAAGGAGGGCCTTGGTTGCAGGAAGCAGGACGCGAGATTGGCGTCTTCACCAGGCTCGTGAGGAGCATTACCGGGCACGCCCCCATTGGAGCATACCGTCGGAAGTTTAAGAAACCTGGCCCTGACAAGTGCCGGTGTGACTACTACACACTCCCGCCGGAAACGGTGGAGCACATCTACAAGCGGTGCCCTTGGTACACCCACTCGTGTAAAAACAACTGGTCCCTTGGGGGCTGGTCAGACTTCCTGAGGCGGAACTTTGCAGCGTTCGCCTGGGGCTCCCCCATCGTGTGGGATCCCGGATGAGGGGGGTGCGCGGGGTGACCTGACCCTCGTCTGATATCTCTGGGGCGCCTTGTGCTCCTGCCGCTACGGTGGCTGCT